>SNQJ01S0030775.1:62051-83154 GCA_010110895.2 Picea sitchensis
GTATGAAGAGCAACCTCAAGGCTTTGAGGTATACCAGAAAGAGACCCTTGTATGCAGATGGAAGAAGACAACTTGGTGGAGAACCTCCAATGCACAACAAAAGCGTGGTGAATATTTTCTATAATAGAGATATTGTATCAAGATGATTACTCAAAAGATTAGATCTCATGATGACAGAAGAAGTACCACATGGATATGTTCCAGTTTTCCAACAATGATATACTTTATTGATCAGAGCTACATGAAGCTATTGGAGAAGACCAGTGTTCTAGACCAGAGTACATTTGAAGTCAAAGATTACATTATTTGTGATGAAGTCCATAAAGGAGAAAGTGGTTCTCCAATACATATCTCCACAGATGAGCAGATAAGCAAACATTTTGATAAAGATTATGTTTAATATGAAAGAGTTTGTGTACTCAAGTTGGAGCTCGTGGAGACGACTTCCTTATTGAAAAAAGGAAGAGATGACGCCCAGGTTGGGAGGGAGCATTGCTGTATTATTGATTGATGGATATGATGAGAAGATTCTTTCCAGTTCGGAAAGTGGATTGAGATTTCTGACGGAAAAACATTTTCTAGTTCGGAAAATGGTCCAGATTGCTGATGTACCATAGACAACGACTTCCCATTGTGGTTAACATGGGGAGTGGTCTAGGGAAGTCTCTCTTCTTGAGGGTTACTCACGAAGACTAGCCCGCCTCGCCGGACAACGACTTCCCATTGTGGTTAACATGGGGAGTGGTCTATTTTGGAGGTTGGTGAAGGACAAACATTTCCTCTTGTGGTTAACATGGGAAATGGTTCGAACAGTCATTCCTTAGGGAAGATTCATTCTCTCCAGGTTGCACTTTGTTTAGTGTCGGAGTAATGGCCCAGGGTGGGGAATGGTCCAGGTTCAACAATTAGGGACAAACATTCCTTAGGGCAGACTCATTCTCTCCAGGTTACACTTTGTCTAGTGTCGGAAGAATGGCCCAGGGTGGGGAATGGTCCAGGCTCAGAAATCAGGACAATTATTCTTCCTTGCTTGAGAAGAATTGTCCAAATAGATCATCATTGATGTTTTACCTTCTAAGGGAAGATGCTCTTCCAAGATCTCACAGATGTGAGTGGAAGAATGGCCCAGATGATTCAGTTTATATCATAACATTGTTTCTATGCAGGTTGATATCAGATGATTGTTATGAAGACTGTATGTCTCTATAACAATAGATGTATACTATTGTGGTGGATGTGTTCCACTGTTTGTGACTATACATCATTGATCAAGTACCTGTGTGCTACTTGGTGTGGTAGTGTACCACTGGATTGTAGTTGCGTACTACTATGGATAGACACAGTTGTGTTCTATTGAGTGATATTGTTCTGATTACCTTGAAGACTATCAACAGTGTTGAAAATGATTATCAGCTAGATGAATGATCAATGAATAGATATTTCCCAAGATAGAAAATGGTTCAGAACATTTATTCTTCTAGATTAGAAGAATGGTTCTTATGTCACTTTGTGGAGTGAGCATCATGTTTGATTACTCAGATAGAGTATGGTTCCAAGAGATGGTGCAACTGATGAAACTGATGGTAATGATGGTGCTCATGATCTAGTCATGAGATAGTCTATACAACTATGTTGATGCTATTGGGTGAATGGTATGTTTGTGCTCAAGACCATTACCTGTAATACCTCCCTAGCTAGGAGGGAGTGTTAATATTATGGTCGCTGCAGGAGGTATTTACCTCCATGTGTAAACCTGACAAGAATAGAATATTTCGGGAAGAAACAAGAAACTCTAATGAGTTGGATAATAACCCTAGAAGACATGTCGACTCAAGAAGATAACTTGTATTAGGTTATTAGCCTCCAAGAGAAGAAGTCGGCTAGAAGAAATAATATATACTGAACAGACAGATACCTAGAATGAGAAGTCGACCCAGGTAGTTAGCCATAATCAGTATAAATACAGGAGGTCAGTCTTCATTCTAGCAGGCAGTCTCAGAATTGCAGAGCAACACTTGTGTGAACTGCAGTGCCCAATTTTGTGCGTAGGTTTGAGGAGAGCTTCCATTGCAGCTGCTACAACTAGCAGATCACGTTTGGCTTGGACTATCTCTTGGTTACGGTTTGGACTATCTGATCAACTCTTGTTGGTGCGTTATCCTTAGGGAAAGGAGTGCTACCCTTTGTTTGGCTATCTAGCCTATGGTTTGCTTCCGGAGTGATTCTTTGTCCAGGTTAAGGTGGTCGGAGGGTGGCTTTGGCCTATGGTTGGGTGACAATAGCGATATTGTCAATGGTAAAACGAGCACATCCATTATATTCTAACAATTGTTACCTCATGAAGCAAGTCATGTTGTCCTCTATGGGCCAAGCTGGTGTGGTGTGTTGAAATATTGTAGCTTCGAAGAATATTCTAATTATATTTGAGTTGTTATCTTATATATCAAATCCCCTTTTGTGGATTGATCATGTCGGGTCTTGTATAAGATCAAATCCCCTTTTATGGATTGGTCAAACTATATTTGTATGGTGGTATTTTTGAATTTGGCCCCACTAAGTGAAGAGACATAACCCTAACACCTCCTTAACTAGTATTTATATGTGAGTATGGTGCCTCACTTATACACACTCACTTTCACTCATCTAGTGCGCATATCGTGAAGGCAATTGCTTTTGTAGGAGAAAGGAGAAGAGAGGTGCATGCTTAGTCTTGGTTTATTCTTGGTGTTTTGGTCTTAGTCTTGGCATTGAATTGACAATCTATTATTGAGGAAATTTTTGTTGGGTTTTCTCCCCCATGAGGGTTTCCTAGGATAAAATGTTGTGTACCTTGTGATTGTGTTTCTTTCAATGATCCTCTTTATGTTATTATTTTGGAAATGCATTGAGTGTTATAGTAAACTGGAAATAACCTAATAACAACAGTAAAAACTTAACATGGTATCAAAGGTTCACTGAATAGAGCATATTTCACTAGGTATCTAGACATCACTGTTGTTGTACAAGAAAATTAGGGGTTTTCACTGAAGAGGAATTTTTGACCAAAAACTATATTGGGAAGTGTGCCCTGCCCTAGCGCATCTTTTGGCAGCTTGAGAAAACTTTTTCAATGGACAGATTCTCCGAAAAGTTAAACCCTAGTTTTGAATGGTACTACAAAACCATAAAACCAGAGCTAGCATAAGAAGTACCAGTCTAGAATTGCGCAGGTCAAGTTTCAAGGGGTAAAATTTGGAATTTTCTGAAACAATCAACTCCAACAAACTCTCCTTAGCCTAGTGCATCTCCTGGTAAGCTCAGTTTCAATTTTTGAACACTTTCATTTTCTGGTCATTTTCTTAGTCCAGGTTAAGATGTCTGCAACACCAAGCTTGTTGACAAGTTAGAAGGTGTGGAAAATTTTCGTTCCTGGAAGTAAATAATTGGACTCATTATTGAAGAGAATGACCTTGCAAAATTCATAAAAGAAAATGTACCGGAACCCGAAGAAGATGCAACCAAAGAGAAGTACAAGAAGGATATGATTAAGGCCAAACAAATAATTGAAGATTCCATTAAAGACCACTTGATCCCTCAAGTTCCTTCTAAGAACACTCCAAAATATATGTTTGATGCCCTAACCACAATGTATGAAGGAAATAACATCAACTAGAAGGTGAACTTGAGAACCCAACTCAAGAATACAAAGATGCAAAAAGGAGAAACAATTCAAGACTATTTTTCTAGGGTTTCTCAATTCAAGGAACAATTAGAGGCAATTGGAGACAACTTAGATGAATATGGACTTGTGATGACAACTCTTAATGGTCTCACAAGACCTTGGGATGCCTTCGTCCAAACTATTTGTGGAAGAAAAGAGAAACTCCTATTTCACAATTTGTGTGAAGAATGTGTTCAAGAAGAAGCAAGAGTGGCCAACCAAGAAGTCGTCCTATTAAGAGATGAAGATCAATCCCTATATGCTCATGCTAAGGGTGGAAATAAAAATTCTTATTTTCAAATCGAGACCCACTTTCATAAAGAATATCACTCTCCAAAGAGAGTCCAAAAATATCATAAGGGTCAAAGAAAGGGAAAATATTTCTCCTCTTATCAATGTTATCATTGTGATAATATGGGACACATTGCTAAGAAATGTCTTTCCATAAGGGAAGAATGAAATAGGATAAATAACAAAAGACATCATGTCCATATTGTTGAAGATGATGAGCCACCCAAGAAGTTAACTAAAGAAGAGATTGAAGAATATGTTTTGTTTTCCGCTCTCTTAGGATCTGTGACACCTAGAGATGATACTTGGCTCATAGATAGTGGTGCCTCTAAGCACATGACAGGTCAGAAATAAATTCTCTCTAACCTTATAGGAAAGGACTTTCCCCAGAAAGTCACTTGGAGATGATTATCAGTACCCTATAAAAGGAATGGGAGAATCCACCTACAAACTTGATTCAGGAACTCTGATGAGAATGAATGATGAACTCTATGTACCAGGTTTGACAAAGAACTTACTTTCTATTTCAGCCCTAGATAAGAAAGGTTTCAAGGTTGCATTCATAGATGGTGAATTTCTTATGTGGCCTAAAGGAAATACTATAGAAGATGCAGTTGTTATTGGAACAAAATAAGGTGGTTTGTACAAATTAAAAGGTCACTCAGATGTAGCCTTGACTCACTCTATTGAAAGTCCTTGTGAAATTTGGCATAGAAGACTAGCTCACATCAACTACAAAGCCTTACCATATGTAAGAAAGGTAGTTACAAGTTTACCAGAATTAAAGGTTGATCATGAAGGTGTATGCAAGGGATGTGTACAAGGAAAGAATTGGGTATGTATACTATGTATCCTTTATTGATGATTACTCTCGTAAGACTTGGGTTTATTTCTTGAAGTTAAAAGATGAAGTACTTTGAAAGTTCAAGGAATTAAAATCCTTGGTAGAAAACATCTCCAAAAGAAAAATCAAGATACTCGGGTCAGACAATGGAGGAGAGTACACCTCAAATGAATTTGGAAGTTTTTGTAGAGATGCCGGGATTAAGAGGGAGCTCATTGCTCCCTATAATCCTAAAAAAAATGGTGTAGCAGAAAGAAATAATAGAACAATTATGGAAGTTGTAAATACTATGATTCATGATCAATATCTTCCAATGCACTTATGGGATGAAGCAACAAGAACAACAGTATATTTCCAAAACAGATTATCCCATAGTGCACTTGGATTCAAAACTCCCAAAGAAATGTTTACCAGAAAGAAGCCATAAGTAAGCCATCTCAAAATATTTGGTTGTCTAGTATTTGTACACATTCCAAAAGAAAAGAGAACTAATTTGGATCCTTCAGGAAAGAAGCAAATATTTGTTGGATACCGTGAGGTCTCTAAGGCCTTCAAAATTTACATACCAGGTTACCATCATATTGAGATCAATAGACATGTAACTTTTGATGAAGATGAAACACTCAAAAGATCAAGGAAATGCCAACTTGAAGAAGTATATGAAGAAGAACTTGTAGCTCCCAGAGTTTCAGAACCCGTGAAGGAAGTTACAGTTACCCCCGATGATGAGATTCTGGAAGATCATGATATGATAGAATCTCAAGAACCGCCGCGTATGACGATCTCTCATAAGAGAAACCCAACTTGGGAGAAAGAACTTATTCAAGATGTAGAGAAATATGGTCCCTAGAAGGAACCATGAGACAAATCAAGAAATCTAAGCCATTCTCCAGCTATATGGCCTTGATGAGTGATATCGTAGAAAATGAACCTACTTGCTTTGAAGAAGCTGTTTAGAAGAAAGAATGGATGGACGCCATGATAGAAGAATACTAGTCCATTATAAATAATGGTGTATGGGAAGTAGTTCCCATACCAAAGAACAAATATGTGGTATCTTCCAAGTGGATATACAAAATAAAACATGCAACAAATGAAAGTATTGAAAAACATAAGACAATATTTGTGGCTCATGGATTTTCTCAGAAGGAAGGTATTGACTATGAAGAAACATTTTCTCTTGTATCCATATACACTTCTATCAGAACCATCATAGCTATTGCAGCCAAAATGAAGTGGAAGTTGCACCAGATGGATGTGAAAACAACTTTCTTAAATGGTGTTATTGGAGAAGAAGTGTATATAGGACAACCACAAAGGTTTGAAGTTGAAAATAGAAAGACTCATGTCTATAGGTTGAAGAAAGATTTGTATGGGTTGAAGCAAGCTCATAGAGCTTGGTATGGAAGAATTGATAGTTTCCTGATGAGCTTGGGCTTTACCAAGAGTAAAGTTGATCCTAACCTTTACTTCAAGGTTATGAATGATGAGCTAGTTATATTTCTACTATATGTGGATGATTTATTCTATATAGAAGAAGAAAACCCCTTCAGATATTGTAAGAAGAATATCGTTGTAGAGTTTCAGATGAAATACCTAGGCCTAATGCATTATTTCTTAGGTCTTGAAGTTTGGCAGAGCCCAAAGAATATCTTCCCTAACCAAGGGAAGTATGTAGTTCAAATATTGAAGAGATTTAACATGTTGGAATGTAAAACCATGAACACACCAATAGAAATGAATTTGAAGCTCCTGGATGATACTTCGTCAGAGTTGGTTGACGTTATTCTATACATACAAATTATTGGATCTTTAATGTATCTAAGGAATACCAGGTCATATATATGCTTTGTTTTGAACACCTTAAGTCAGTATCTGGTGGAGCCCAGACATGTTCACCTTGTAGCTGCAAAGCATGTAATGAGATACCTTAAGGGTAGGTTGGATTATGGTCTTTGTTATACTAGAGATCATGAATTCAGACTGTATGGTTATACTGATTCAGATTCAGTTGGAAGTGCTTCAGACATGAAGAGCACTTCATGATGTTGTTTCAGTTTGGGGTCAGCCATGACTTCATGGAAAAGAAGGAAGCAATCCAGTGTTTCTCTCATCACGATAGAAGCAAAATACATTGCAGCATGTTCCACCAGTTGTGAAGCCATATGGCTTCGAAAGTTGTTAACAGGTATGTTCGCTCTGGAGATGGAAGCCATCATGATTCTATGTGATAACCATAGTTGTATAAAGAAGACAGAGAACCTAGTGTTCCATGATAAGTTGAAGCACATAGAGATCTGATATCACTATATTCCTGATATGGTGCATAGGGGAGCTATACAGATCCAACATGTTGGCACAAATGAGAAGCTTGCAGTTGTGTTGACCAAGCCTCTATCTCATGTAAAGTTTGAGTACTTCCGAGACAAGCTTGGTGTAGTCTGAAAGGACCTTCCTTGAAAGGGGGAGTGATGTTGATGATACTATGGTATCCTGACTAACAACATGTAGCTTTGTTAGGATTTTATATCCTAGGGGATTGATCATCCCTGGGAAGATTACAAAGGTCTGGTAAGGACGGTCTGTCAGAGTACCTGTGCATGTATATGCCAGTTGTGGTTAGTAGTGGTAGCTCTGTTAGGATTTTATATCCTAGGGAATCTTATGATTCCTGGGCAGATCCCGAAGTTCCGGTAAGGACGGTCTGTCAGAGTACCACATGGTAGCTTGTTAGGATTTTATATCCTAGAGAATATTATGATTCCTGGGCAGATCCCGAAGGTCCGGTAAGGACTTTCTATCAGAGTACCACAAACGTTGTTGTTGATACACCTACCTCATTCTTGTGCCACATGTTGATGATGTTGTTGTTCCATCTTCGTGTTGCTGATGTTGTTGTTCCAGCTTTGTGTTGTTGATGATGTTGTACCATCTTCGTTTTGTTGATGATGTTGTTGTTCTAGCTTCATGCTATTGATGTTGGTGTTTCATCTTCATGCTGATAATGATGATGATTTTTTTACTCTAGCTCCATGTTATAAGTGATGATGATATTGATGATGAGAAAAATCTTCCGATGATTTATAGATGTGCTAGTCAGTGTTCCAGATGATGATGATGTTGCTTCCCTCTCCTTCTCTCGATGATGTTGTATTGGGTCATGCCAGTAGAATATCCTTCTCATTAAGGGGGAGTGTTTAAATATTGTAACTTCGAAGAATATTCTAATTATATTTGAGTTATTATCTTATAGATCAAATCCCCTTTTGCATATTGATCATGTCGGGCCTTGTATAAGATCAAATCCCCTTTCTTGGATTGGTAAAACTATATTTGTATGGTCGTATTTGTAAAGTCGACCCCACTAAGTGAAGAGACATAACCCTAGAACCTCCTCAACTAGTATTTATATGTGAGGATGGTGCCTCACTTATACACACTCACTCTAACTCATCTAGTGCGCATATCTTGAAAGTAGTTGTAGTTGTAGGAGAAAGGAGAAAGGAGAAGAGATGTGCATGCTTAGTCTTGGTTTATTCTTGGCGTTTTGGTCTTAGTCTTGGAATTGGTTTATTATTGAGGAAGTTTTTGATGGTTTTTGTCCCCCATGAGGGTTTCTTTCAGTGATCCTCTTTATGTTGTTGTTTTGGAAATGCATTGAATGCTCTAGTAAATTTGAAATAACCTAATAACAATAGTAAAAAATTAACATGGTGGACACTACTGCTGCCAATCAATGGTGATATACGGTAAGAGGAGGGGCGTTGTCTGCTCATTTGGCTCTCGTCACTCCATGTTTGCAATCTGCGAGCCTCGAGACATCATCTCCTTAGTTACCCCTAGGAATGAGGGGTAACATCTGGCTCCTAATTGGGGACATGTGCTCTCCTTAGCATACATGAGAACCTCAACATCTCCCGGTAATACCTGTGCCTACACGTAGTTAGACAAACATGTTGGGATATCAAAGGGTGGTACACTCACCCCTTTATTCATATAATCGAAAATTCAAAAATCCAACTATCCATTAAAAATAAAATTTTGCATTTTTCAAAAGCTTTAAAACAACTAAATGTAAATCTAGTAAAACAACTATGCCCAAATGCAATAAAGAAATATGTAAATAAAATATGAACATGCAAATCTACATAAATGCAACTTAACTACCATGAACACACAAATGCAAATGCAAGAAAACAAATGACCTACCTACTTACCAGGGCCCAAGGCCCATGAAGATCATGTCCCATCAACATAGGGTCGAATGATAGACCCATCAACTGGTAATGGCATCTTCCTCCCATCCATAGATGATAAATAAAAAATGACCTTTTCTGACTTCTTCTTAACAATGTAAGGGCCAAGCCATAAAATTTCATTCATCTTATCATACTAAGGTTTTCCCTTTATCTTATCCCACATGAGTGCAAGGCTTCCTTCATCAAATTCATCATAAGGTATGTCTTCAATGTAAGGTGGAGTAGGTGGACCTATTGTTGGGATCTAAAGATGTCCTAAAAACAACCTTAGATTAACATTAATTTATCAACCCGAGGATTCATCTTTTATTTCAAGAATATCAGCAAAGTCTATGCAGATAGCTTGTAGAGGCTAAAATCACGTAGTTAAAGTAAATCTGGGTTTATCAACAATCAAGTTCCTCACACATTCATTAAACTTCTGAAACTAAGATCTTACGTAACATAATTGAAATCTGATCTATAATGTGTTATGAATCAAATGCATGAATTGAGTTGTTGAATTGATCTAATTAAGAAAGAGTAATTGAATCTATGAAAACGCTTAATAAAATGATCTATCGATGATTATCTAACCTGCTGGAAAGAAATAGCTGAGTACTGTAAATTGGGAAAGAACAACAAATGGAAGGAACAACAAATGCTAATTAAGCAAAAAGGAACAACAAATACTAAACTAAGTGAAAGGAACAACAAATGCTAATTTAAGCGAAAGGGACAACAAATGCTAAATTAAGTTAAAGTAACAACAAATGTTAATTTAAGAGAAACATAACATCGCGTGTGAAAATGAGAGGAATTGTTAAACAATAAACTACAACAATGGAAACTGGAACAACAATCGATAACATTCAAAATGAAGCATTTATCTTCTGTAAGAAAACATCATAAAATCATTAACACACTTATACATTTATCTTAACTATTGCAAAAGAGATTAAATCACAGAACATAAAGAAAAATTGATAGAATTACAGATTGAAATAGTAACTCCTTCAGACTGGGCCCTTGTTCCTCAGAAGCACTGCTGCTAGAAACTCAATATGTGAAAATGATGAAAACGTGCAAAGCTTTTAATGATTCCATAACTGGTACAACATTTACAAAAATTGCTTGTGCAGAGCAATTCTGAGTTCTGAATGCTTGGATAAAATTCTTAGACGATCCTTCCCAGGATCCATTACCCTCAATATATTACAATAATATGGGTAAATTAAGCTATCCCGAGGATCGAGAGATCCTCAGGATCGCTTTTACTATTTACAAAATTTACAAAATAGAGAATTAATCTCCCTCGAAACTGCTTTGCGCCCAATATCTTCAACCTCCAATAGATTGCATATCTTCAAAATATCTGTAGCTATCCTGGGTTTAACAATATTTATTCATTCTTGTAACAAAATCAAACAATTCCAACCATATTTTATAATTTATTTAATATAACTCAATAATATTTCTAGAAGACATTTCAATCATTTTCTATCCTAATTATTCCTAATTAACAAAAAAGTCAATCAAGATTATGTCATAAACCATGGGAACAAGGAGGATATTTGTACCTTTTTCATAACCCAACATACCCCCCAACTTACCTTCTTGCATGTCCTCATGCAATATGAGATCTTACATGTAAAGCAGTGATGTTATAAGGAGGAAAGGTTGGTTCACCAGGTCCCTTGAACCCATTCTTGCGTTTGGGCTCTCCAAAAGCAGCTTCTTCCCTCTTCCTATTAATTTGATAATCTCTCTGGTAATTCTCTGGAGAAAACTAGATGATAGGGGGATTATATCTGCATCCAATCCAGATAGGTCCTTCCTCCTAGATCATTCTGGTATACCTTTCCACTCTGAAGGTAGATGCAAAAAAGTTCTTGAAACCAAAGGGTTCCCTACTCTTGACTTCAATTGGGGAGGCATCCCATATTAACATGGAAGTAGGAAGGGCTTCTTCTTTAAGTTCCCTAAAATGTGTTATGCCTGAACGTATAACTGTCGGTGAAAAGAGTCCACAACCCCTTCCCTTTTCATGAATTTTCTATGTCGCATGATGGCTGGAAAGGATTTTGGAGGTTCCCCTCTGATCCAAAGATCCAGCCCAATTGTCCTCTTCATGAAGGTCTTGTGATCTTTATCCTACCTAATTTGGTTTTCAGTGAAGGACAGGAATGCTTGAAGCTGTATGTCCCCAATAAAGGGACCATTGTTATCTTTCCTGTTGTCTTCCAAAATGAAGCTGTGGAAGTATAGCTCACACAAAAATTATTGCACCTTCTCTTCCTGCTCTCTAAAACATGAAATAAAATCAGAGACAGTGGTGAATTTAATTGGTTTACCTGCTCTAATAGATTTCACCCTCAGCAACAGATAATACTCTAATAAAAACAAGGGATAATTAGTAGAAGGATCCCTGCAATTTATTGCATCAGTGTAGATATCACAAATGTCTTTGATTTTCTCCAAAGATTTATCTAATTGATTTTGTACCTTCTTCACCTTCCCTTGGGCTCTGGTGAGCTTAGAAAATGTTTTGTTTTCTGTTGTTGAAATGGTATTAAGCTATTTAACAACTTTTTGATGTTCTTCCATAGTGACCATTTCATCTTTGCTTTGAGTTAGGGCTTGTTGGGCTTTCACAGGCTCTGCTTCTAACCTGTTAATGATGGCATTCTATTCAGGAGACTAAATGCTTCTTTAGTCTGTCA
Organism: Picea sitchensis; assembly: GCA_010110895.2. Classification (NCBI taxonomy): domain Eukaryota; kingdom Viridiplantae; phylum Streptophyta; class Pinopsida; order Pinales; family Pinaceae; genus Picea; species Picea sitchensis. The sequence continues at coordinate 73,848 of SNQJ01S0030775.1, forward strand.
GGTTGTTTCTTCTATGGCTGGGACATCTATCTGGGTTTCTACATCAGTGGTTTCCAGAGGAGTAGGAAAATTTGTGGGAATCATTTCCTCAAGTTGAGCAGCTTCTTCTTCTGGAATTTCTAGTTGAGTTTATGTTTCATGTGCTTTTAAAGGAATATCCCCTTCATTTTGAACAACTTCTTCGTCTGCTGCTTCAATATCAGTCTGAAGTTCCATCTCTGTTGTCTCTTCAGGGACATGAAACTCTGTCTGTGTTCCTATAGAACTTGTTTGGACTGTCCTCCTAGGAAGAGGGTTCCTTCCCTGTGTTCCAGGCCTTTTGGTCTTCTTTCTTTCATGGGCCTTGTCGGCTTGATCCAATTGTTTTCTTAATTCTTTAATAATTTCCTTGAGTTTGCCAACTTTTTTCTTTAATACTTTAATCCTTTAACCCTTCTCTTCAACAACTTGTTTTCCTATTTTAACCTTCTGATTCTACTGTGGATTTTTCTTGATTTATGTTTTTGTGAAATGTCAAGGTTTTCTTCACCTTGATCAGTCAATAATTGTTCCTTTGTTTCTTGTATGTGTTCTGCCCACACTTCAAGGCTATTTACCTCAGTGTGAGGTTCTACCTGTGTTGTATTTTATGGGAATGACATCTCTATGTCAGGGAAGTCTGCAACAAGGTTTGAAGAAGAAGATGGTGCTTGGTATTCTTCTAGCATGTTTGTGTCTTTGTCAATTGAGGTCCCTAAATTATCTAGAACCTAAGCCATTTCTACCTCATAGCTTTTGAAAAACTGTTATGTGAGGCATTCCAGTGATGGATGGGTATCTTCCTGAGTGTTTTCTTGTGGGGTTTGTTCTATCTGTTCAATTCCCTGAATATCTTCCTATGAGGGTTGCTATGTCTACATCATTTCCTAGGTTTCTCCAGGCTGTTCTATCTGCGTCATTTTGTTACACGTTATTTTCTTCATCCCTATGACTGTTAATGATGTAAACCTATATGTTTCCTTCAGAAGGGTCGGTGGCCTGAATTCCTGAAGAAAGAAGGGAAAATAATTTTTCCTGAGAGAAGAAGTTGTGTTTTCCTCTGTAAAAACCCAATTAAAGAGGATTTCCACAGGCTTCTTTATACACAGGGTGCAAAAATTCCTAGTTTCCGCAGGCTGCACTATATCTAGGGTGAGGAAATTCCTATTTTCCACAGGTTACACTATATCTAGGCTACGGAGTTTTCGCAGGTTGCTCTATAGCTAGGGTGCGACGGCCTTCGTACGTGGGGAAAACGAGCATTTTATCGATGCTTCTAGAAGGATAAGATTCTATGGTGAGGTGGCCTATGAACGGTTTGGATCTTACTCGCTTTCATGATTTAGTGGGATCATCCTAACTTCCTCATCTTATCCTCTTCATCTTATAAAAGGAGAGGAGCTCTCATGGAGAAAGTTAGCTTTTGAGATTGGCTTGAGTTAGAAGTTGTTTTGGCTTGAGATTGTTAGCTTGGTTAGAGTGGCTTTGAGATTTTCTTTATCAAGATAGATTGTGAGTAGCTATCATATCTATGGTCTCAGAATCCTTGGAGCAAGAAGTGTGTGGGAAGCAAGGAATTGTTGGAAGGAACCTTATGAAATCAAGGCATCCAGTTGTAATCTCTTTTCCTATTATTTAATATAATACAATGGCATGCTTCTTTCCCATAGAATTATCTTTACTTTATTTCATAATTCCTTGATCATATGCATAGGTTGTCATTGAATATACTTTTACTGCTTTCACTTTGGTTGGTTTGTGTCTCATTGCAGGATCAACATCACAAAGGCACCGGAGCGAAACACGAACAACATAGACATAGGGAAGCGACACTTAAAGGTATGTCTCTCGTCTTTTGTTTGGTAGTAAATTCGATTATTAGAGCCTAGGGAAATCCCCATGTTCTGTCTTGTTTTGTTCTAGATCTAAGTGGATCTAGGGGGATTGATTTGTGTCCGCACTTAAAACTTAGCCCGATAACACATTTCCTAGGTTTCTCCAGGTCGTTATGTCTGTTTGCTTCTTCTTTTCTTCTCAGTGGGGGTTTTAGGGACAACAATCGTCATTTTTCTCTTTTTTGTTGATGTCTTTTCCTGTGAGGTCTGAGTCTCTTCCAATTGGACATGGTCTACCTCAATTTCAGGTTGAGGAAATGGAACTTCCATTTGGGCAGTAGCTTCCCCTTCCTGTGCTACTTCAATTCCCTGGGGTGGGTCTTCATGATGTAATTTGGGTTGTTCTAGTTGTAGAGGCCTATTGGCCTCGATAAGATCACCCCAGGTTATTTGAGTTTGACTCAGGGCCTTATTTACTATCAATTTTACTAATCCATGGTGGCTGAAGATAGTAACAAGATCTTTTTCCTTCTGTGTTCTTATAGAAACCTCATGTAACATAGCATTTAGAAAAAATGGTAGATTGATTGCTAACCGTTGTTTGAGTGCTGCTAGTAGTTTGAGGTGGCATGGATGGATCACATTGTACCTTCTGTCGCAGGTGATATACCTTTGTATTACACCCACCAGTTCTTTCCATGGCTCGCTGAGAGTGCTGGGGTTAAGTCCCTTTCCCTTTTTATTAAGTTCCTCTTGAGGTTATACGAAAGATTCTACAACTTCTTTGAGCATTGTATATCTTCCAGTCCATTGTATGCCTGTGTTAGGGAGTCCTGTAACCTTTGCTACGATTTCCTGAGTGACTGGAATTTGTATTTCTCGAACCATGGATATTCCTCTCTACAAGTTCTAGAAGATTTCGAGCATGATGTTCGTATCATATCCTTGCAACCGGTTGAAGTACTCCGTCCACCCAAGATGGTGTAGGATTTCTCTTTCCTTCTTAGTTACCTGTAGTAATGTTGGCTCCCGATGCACACTTCGACCACCCATATTTTCTGTGAGCAGGTGAGGACGACTATCATTCCTTGTTGCATCTTAACTCAACCAGTTTTTGAAACAACATAAATAGAAAATATAGAACAACGCCGTGTATAAAAAATGTGAATTCTTCTTATTTACTGCACTCATTGTAATCTATTGGTAATTGTGTTGAGCATCTGTCCCCCATAAATGTAAAGGTCGACCTTGATCGTCAAAATTTACGAGTGTAATAATGGTGGGTAGTTCCTGTGAGGTGTGATTACTATGCCGCTGTCGCCGCTGGAGAAACAATCATTAATAACTTTAAAAAAAATCACTTTAACGATACTTATGATAATCATCACTTTGTGTGGGAAATTCGAATTGTCATACCTATTTTAGAAACCCTTTGAGGAAAAAGATTCCGAATGATTTTTAAATTTGTTCACGTGTTTTAAAATGTTCCACACATCATAACATTGTTACTTTCCCTTATTTTATTGGATATAACCAGAATGATAGCCTCATTGTTTAGAAAAGGAAATTTAAGGACACATTAAAACTTGGCGTATTTAAGATAAACTTCGATACCACAGGCAGAGCCACTGCTGCCAGCAGGCATCCATAGCCTCGACATGGTTGCCTTTTAACCCATAGATGAGACTATATCCTTAATAAATAATTTGAATTGTCTTTTCCCAAGAAGACCATTATCTTGGTTTGGTAGCCAGATGATGATAATGCCACTCACTAGATTGTAACCTAAGTGAACAAGTCGTCTTTTGATGAGACCTCTTGTCCTTTGACGAAATAAATGCCAAAGGCCATTGCCCTGGTGTGGTAGCCATAGTGGGAATGTCACTTATGTTATTATCTGATGATCATGGTAGGTTGGATCATGATGAGACCCCCTATCCTTTATGGAAGAAGTTTATTACTTTGTTAAAAAACTTTATTTTGATTTTTTTTTTTTTTTAAAGGCTCTATCAAGGGAGGCTCATCTACTCCTTAAGAGTGAGGGATGGCATAAGAAGTGTAAGAATTCCAAGTAAGAATGCGTTTAAGATTCCTTATTATGATATGAAAGCAATTATCATTCAAGTATATGTAGATATATAGGGGAAATAAACAAATTATGGTGGTTAATGAATTGTGAACAATTTTTAAGATAATTCGGAGAAATTAATCCAAAAATAGTTTACTAAGGTATGTTAAATGATCCACACAAAATGACAAATCAGAACTAGTGCTGATGAAAAAGGGATCAGTGAAGGTCATAACCAAAGGAGTGACTGATATAACAATGACATGCTTTGAGAAATGAACAACAATAAGAAAAATCGTGAAAGGAACAACAGTTGTTCCTTTCGAATGAACAACACTATTGAAAAAGGAACAATAGGCATTATAAAGTGAACAATAGTGTGATAGAAGGACCATCAATCGTTATTTTGAATGGACGATATTACTTACGAAGGAAACAACAATAGGTGTTCTTTTCAAAGGAATGACAATCGTTTGCAAAGGAATCAATGATCATGCAAAGGTAACAACAATTGTTCTTTTCAAAGGAACGACAATCGTTTCATTTTAAATGAACAACATCGATGAGGTTCAAATTTTTACCCATCTAATTAAGTGATTGGAAAACTCCCACAAACATTTTTGTTTTAGTGAATCTATAATTTATTAGTCATCAACTAATTTCATTCAATTTCTATGGGTAAGTTTATGCAATAATCGAAGTATTGGATGGTCTATAAGCATGTTGATCTTCTTGTAAAAACAGGGTTTATATTTGCCAGATTTTTGCAAACTGAGATAGGAGCAAGGAACAAAAAAGAGTGCTAATTATATTCATTACAATCATCTTTTCTAGTTCTTATTCTCTCAAGTGACTTTCCTAAAAAAGAAAATAACTAAAAACTCAATAAAATATGTAAAGAAAACTATATACAATATGTATAGTGCTAAAAAATCATCATTTATGGAGTTGAGGATGTTGGGTTACCTTCCCAGCCAGCTACAATATGAACAGTAGGGTCCTTACTTACTTCTTGGCAGAAGGATTCTTTTGAAGGCGATTGATGGTAGAGTCATATTCGATGTCCATTTACCAGAAAAGGAGAACCAGACCCATCAATGGTAACTAAAGTGGCAGTGCCATTATCATAAACTTCATTAATTTCATATGGTCCCAACCACCTTGTCTGTAATTTTCCAGGAAAATCCTGAAATCTGGAATCATAGAGAAGCTCCCAGTAACCTTTTTGGAAGGATTTCTTCTTGATATGTTTATTGTGCCAGTTACCTCTTTGTTGCTGAATAAAAACTATGCGCTCCAAGGCAGACATGCATGCTTTGTCCAACTCATTGAGATAATGTAGGCGTTCTTTATGTGCCTCTGTAAGATCCAATCCAATCTCCTGGGCCATCCTTAGAGTCTTGATCTCAAACTCAATTGGGAATATAGGTTCTTTACCATAGACTAAATGGTAAGCAAAATAGCCAGTGGTTTTATGCCATGTTGTACGATAAGCCCATAAGGCATTTGGAAGCTCAGTTGCCCAAATTTGTCGGTTTGTTGAGACTATTTTTGTCAAAATTTTCTCCAAGACTTTATTGGTGCTTTCTACTTGTTTGTTTGCCTGTGGGTGGTATGGAGAAGTAACTTTGTGTTTAATATGATAATTGTTCAGGGTGGTCATGATTCTATGAGCTGTAAATTGTGACCCCCATTAGTGATTACTTCCCTGGGTAATCCATAACGTACAAATAATTTGAAAGGAAATTTAATGACTACTTCCTCTATTGCGTTTGGTAAGGGTTTTGCTTCTACCCATTTGGTCATGTAGTCCGTTGCAACTAGGATATAGGCCTTCTTATTTGACTTCAGGTTGAAGGGGCCAACGAAGTCTACTGCCGATCTCTCGAACGGTTCTGCGACTAATTGTGCTTTCAGGGGCATTTCATCATCTTGGCCTGGTCGACCCATCCGTTGACAATTGTTGCAGGTTTGGACATATTTCTTCGCATCTCTGAATATTGAGGTCCAATAATAACCCATCTGTAAAATCTTATGTCCAGTCTTGTGGTCTGCAAAATGTCTGTTGATATTATGGTAGCTTCGGGAGGTATGAACCTCCATTGTGTTCTTTGACAAGATTAGAATGTTCTGGAACAAAAAGAAAATAAATGAATGTAACCCTAGAAGAGATGTCGGTTGAAGAGGGATAATTAATATGAATTAATTAGTACCCAGAATGAGAATTCGACCCAGGAAAGTCTGCCAGGAATACTATAAATATAGGGCCCTAGTCTCTCATTTGACACACTTCTTAGAATTGCAAAGAGCTACTTCTGCGCACTACAGTCTAGCGGTTTTGTGCACAAGTCCCGGGGAAGGTGTTGTGCCAGTTTTAGGTTGGACTCTCTGATCAACTTTGGTTACTTCTTGCTTGGTGCATTAGCCTTTCTTGGCTATTGGATTTCTACCATGATTCTTCTCTCTGTCAAGGTCAAGGTGCTCGGAGGGTGGCTTCGGCCTATGGTTCGGTGACAATAGTGATATTGTCAATGGTAAAACGAGCACATTCATTCATATTCTAGCAGGTTATGGGCCTACACCTCCTTCATTCAGTCTAACTTCTAAAAGGAAGCATATCCATTAGGATACTGAGCTCGATGAGTAACTGCCGCTAGGGTTACTAGCAGGAGCAACTTCCAAGACACTGCCGCTAGGGTTACTAGCAGGAGCAATTGTAGAAACCCTAAATCCTAGATCCGACACCTTGTGATGGAGCATCTCGCTCAAGGAGAAGATATTCAAATGTGCCCTAGTTCAACATACCTTTTGGCTCTATGAGAAGACATAAACGTCAGAGTTGAAGTTTTGGATCAAAGCATGACCAACTACTAGTCAACCAAAGACATGAGTGAAACGATCAGTCTTCTACACTACTCAACACTCACTGGAACGATTGAAGATGACATGTGGATAATCGATAGTGGAGCTTTTAGACACATGATGAGAGATCAAGCCAGACTCTCAAATATAAATGAGAAGAAGACATCGTACAAGGTAGAGCTTGGAGACAAAATCACTTACCCAATGGAAGGATTTGGACAAGCCTCCGTCAAGTTGAAAACAAGTAACAATGTTCACTTAAGCAATGTTTTATATGTACCTGGTTTAGAAAAGAATCTTGTATCCATATCTTTCCTAGAAGACAAAGGAAACATAATACCTTTCGTGGATGGAAAAGTGTTATTATGGCATAAAGACTCCAACATAGAGAATGCTAGGGTTAATGGAAGCCGTGAAGGAAATCTGTATAGACTACTAGAAAAAAATGAAAAATCTCTCGTACATGACGAAGTCAATCCCAATGAACTTTGGCATAGAAGGTATGCTCATATCAATTATCAAGAATTACCTTTTCTCAAAAGGATGGTTGAAGGAATACCAGAATTGCAGTCTACACATGAAGGAATTTGCAAAGGATGTGCCTTTGGAAAGAATATCAAGAAACCATTTCCAAGCAACAATAATAGATCTAAGGAGATTCTAGATCTGATACACTCAGATGTTTGTGGACCAATGCCAATCAAGTCTCTAGGAGGATCTCTTTACTATGTAATCTTCATAGATGAATATTCAAGAAATACTTGGTTATATCTACTGAAGACAAAAGATGAAGTATTCAACAAGTTTCAAGAATTCAAAGCAGAGATAGAGAACCTCACGAACAAGAAGATCAAGATCTTAAGAACATATAATGGAGGAGAATACACATCAAAAGAATTCGTTGCATTATGCAAATCGACAGGGATTAGGAGGGAGCTAATTGTTCCTCATAATCCTCAACAAAATGGTGTAGTAGAAAGAAAGAACAGATCTATCGAAGAAACCGTAAAATCATTACTAAATGATCAAGGTCTATCCATGTTCTTATGGGGAGAAGCAGCCATGACAACAATATATGTGCAGAACAGAAGTCCTCACCACATATTGAAGGACATGACCCCAGGAGAAGCCTTCTCAGGTAAGAAACCTAATGTGGAAAACCTAAGAATATTTGGATGTCTTGTTTACTCTCACATTCCCAAGGACAAAAGGAATAAACTAGAACCCTCGGGAAATAAGGGCATATTCGTGGGATATAGCGATTCATCCAAGGCTTATAGAATCTATATTCTGGAATGACATAAGATTGAAGTCAGCAGAGACGTGACATTCAATGAAAAGATGGCTTTCAAGAAATCCATAGAAGAAACGATAGAAGAAGAAGAGAATGACGAACCTATTGAAGAAATCACATAAAACCAAGATGACGAAAAGGAAAAACCTGATCATCCTATGTAACCATGTGAAACCATTGATTTAGACACCATACCTAAGACTAGGAAATGACCAGCTTGGCTTGAAGCTATCTTACAAGATGCAAAAAGACTCAAGGTTCCCGAAGGAACATTCAGAAAAAGTAAGAAGCCTAAAATATTCTCAAGTTATGCAACATATATGACGAATCTTCTAGATGAATAACATACCACATTTGAAGAATTTGTTCAAAAGAAACAATGGAAAGAAGATATGACGGAAGAACACCAATCCATCATGAAAAATGGTGTATGGGAAATTGTGCCTAGACCTAAGGAAAAATCAGTGGTAACTTCAAAATGGGTATATAAGATCAAGCATGCAGTAGACAGAAGCGTCGATAAATATAAAGCAAGGTTTGTAGCTAGAGGGTTCTCCCAGAAGGAGGGAGAAGACTATGGCGAAACATTTTCTCTAGTGGTTAGATATACTTCCATTAGATCTATCATATCTCTTGTCACTTCCATGGGATGGAACTTACATCAGATGGATGTAAAGACAACTTTCCTCAATGGAGCAATCTAAGAAGAAATATATATTGAACAACTTCAAGGGTTTGAAGTACATTCCGGAGACACTCACGTTTGCATATTAAAGAAAGATTTATATGGACTCAAGCAAGCTCCAAGGGCTTGGTATGCCTGAATGGAAAACTATCTAACGAGACTTGGTTTCTTCAAAAGTCATGCAGATCCAAACCTTTACTACAAAGTCGTGGACAATGCACCTGTAATTCTGTTACTATATGTTGACGATCTATTCATAAGAGGTGAAGAGTCTCTCATCATCCATTGCAAGAAGGAACTAGCTTCTAAATTTGATATGAAAGATCTGTTGGATCATGTTGTCATTGATGCAAATGGTTTGATTGATTGATGTCATTGATTGATGTCAAGTGATTGATTGATGTCAAAGGATTTATTGATTGATGATTGATGAAATATAATATGTATTGTCCTTGATGAGAATGCATAGATGAAGATGGATCAATGAGTTGTCATTGATACATGATGAAGATGGATCAATGTGGTTCCATTGGTATATGATGCAT
>SNQJ01S0030776.1:32268-45824 GCA_010110895.2 Picea sitchensis
AACCCTATCTTGGATATTATTGTAATAGAGCTCTTCTCAACTGGAGGTTTCCCCCTCGAAGAGGCCCGTGAACATTGCTTTCAGATTCAAAGTGTTATTTATGTTGTCATTCTTATATCATTTCAGTGGTATTGTGGTAAATGTTCTGGTTATATTGTTGTTATTCTACCATTACTAGCATTTTATTTTTGTTCTGCATACATTTTATATCTGGTATATTACAGCATAGATCTATGGCCTTCATTGATTCACAACTTCGATGTTTGGGGAATTCACTATGTGATTCCCCTGTTACTCCTAGAGTGGTCAATGGTGGACCAACCACGGTCTAGATCCAATGTTTAGACGGGATCTCGAATGATCCTTGGATCAACTACTCTCATTACTTGACTACCGGTAAGTGGGTCAAGTTTTAACGGTGGGACATATCCCACGGTCACCATTAAGGGAAAACCGCCAGTTGTCGGTCAACCTTTCTACTAACCGTACTAGGAGGTTACCTTCGGTTGTTTTTTAGGGTTGTGAAGGCATACGTGCCAGATCTCCAAACTCCTAGAGTTCCAAAAACAAAATAGCTTCACTAATTTCGAGCCCAGCGAAGGGTTCCCAGGTCTTGGTCATATGGAGCCTCTAATGAGTCTCGGGGTTGTACGCTCGAATATTAACCATGATATTGTTAGGGTCGTGATCATGAGCCCTCGGTCATATCGACAAAGGGTTTGAAGGAGGTTCCCTTATTCCACCGAGCTTGAACTTAGTGACATGTAAAGATGAGTTGAGGGGTCGACATGACTAAGATGTTCCAACGAATTCTGGATACTACCCTTTTATTACAAAATCATATCTTGGGAAAATTTCCCTAAGGTTTTTCCAACAAGTACAGACCTTGTAAACTTATTTGTAACTCCTATGAAAACCCATGTCTAATAATTCTCTTGATGTTAAGCAGAGGCAACCATAAAACCATGCAAATACAGATGCTCACAGGAAAACAGTAAGCATTTCTAATGATAAATCAAACAATGTAAATTTAATCATAGCCACAGACATTCAACCATCATTTCGATTCTAATACACAGAGTATAGGAGTACTAATCAAAATACACGATAGTGAAGAAACTGCTGGAAGGGGTGCCCATTTCCATCCAACCGTAGGCACAACAAATCCTAGATGGATTTATTGTTGGCCACCCCCTAGCTAGACCATGATTCTCTGAGAGAGACTCTTCTTTCTTGTTCATCGACAGTCAGGGACAGAGGTTACTCTCCTCCTCCCATAGAGACTTGGAAATTGGTTTTCTTTTCACCAAGAAAGGGGGACTGCAATGAGTACTTTCTTAGTCACTTGTCTTTCTACAGCCCCATTTATCAGCTTTGACTGAAAACACTGCAAACAACTTCTTGCATCCAGAGAAAGCTCGTTATTCAGCTCTCCTTAGAACCCTAAAAATTGCACTTCTTCTCTCTTGTTCTCTTGATATCTCCCTCTTCCCACGAACTCATTTTATTTTCTTTCCTTCCTCAGCAATGTTATGTGGGTCTGAATCCCAAGTTTGTGGTCAGTTCAGGAATTCTTTTTTATGGGTACTCTTCCCATCTCCTCATTAACTCTTGAGGAGGACTTCCCCAACCACTAGCCTGACTAGTAATTTATTTATGGGTCAATGGACTGTTCTGGGTCTGAGTAATTTAAATCCAATAAGGTATTGGTCTACTGGGGGTTATCTCAACCATTTTTGGTTCCCCTCACCATCTCTCTCATAGCATCATGATCTACCTTGGAAAACCCCCTCAGCAGTTATGCAACACTATTCATTTTATTTAATAACAAAAATGCATACATTGCCTTTATAACAAAAGGTTCATCAATTCCAACATACACACATATTCAACTTTCCCATAGTCTCTTGACAATTTATAGTTATATTTACAAGTTGAGGGAAACAGAGGTATTACAATCCCCTCCCCCTTAAAGGAAAATCGACCTCAATGTTCTACCTGACAATTTGTTATGTATGTACAGAAGTAAACAAAAATGGGTATGTTCGTTTCATGGCATCCTCCATTCCCCATGTATCCTCATCCAGGCCAAAATGTTTCCACTGCACCTTGACCCGTGCAATGGTTCTATTCCTGGGTGGGATTTCCTTCCTGTCTATTATGCATTGTGTTTCTGGCAGGAATTCTCCCTATGGTTCCACCTGAATCACAGACCAATAAATTATATGATTAGAACCATGTACATATTTCTTTAGTAACGAAACATGGAAAACATTATGTGCCTTCACAGTGGGAGGAAGTGTTAGTTTATATGTTACGGGTCCCACTCTATCCAAAATTTCAAATGGTCCACAATATTGAGGTGCCATCTTGGCACAAGCTCCCATTCTCAAGGAACTTTTCCTGGGCCTAACTCGTAGATACACATGATCCCTTGCTTTGAACTCTCTATGAGTCTTTTTTATGTCTGCATAGCTTTTCTATCTATCCTGAGCTATTTTCAAATTATTTTTATCCAAATTACTTTTTGTTCCATTTCCTCTACCATATATGGCCTGATTGTAATTCGGTCTACTTGGTTATTCCATTTGATTGGAATATTGCATTGTCTATGATAGAGGGCCTCAAAAGGGCTCATATTTAATGACTCTTGATAGCCATTGTTATAACCAACTTCTATCAGTGGCATGTAGTCTTCCCACTTCTTGGGTTGATGCATTACATGCATCCTTAAGATGTTCTCTAACACTTGGTTTACCCTCTCTATATTCCCATCAGTTTGAGGGTGATAGGTTGTACTAAATAGCAATTTAGTTTCAAAACCAGCAAACAGAGACTTCCAAAATTTTGAAGTAAATTTTGTATCTCTGTCGGATATGATTTCCTTAGGCATGCCATGCAGTATAAATATATCTTTCATGAAAATGCTGGAAATATCTATTTCCTTGCAAGTTGATTTGACGGGAATGAAGTTAGCAAACTTGCTCAATTTTTCCACAACTACCATGATGGTGTCATTCTGTTTAGTTGATTTTGGTAACCCAGTGATGAAATCCATGGAGATGATTTCCCATTTCCATTATGGGATTGGTAGGGGCTGCAACAACCCTGCTGGATGTCGATGCTCTGCCTTAACCTGCTGGCATTATACACATTTATCTAAAAAATGGGCCAATAAAATAGCTTCCTAGTAGCTGTGATCATTTTATGATTACCAGGATGACCAGTATATGGTATTTTGTGTAGTTCATCCATTATGAACCTCTCCAATTCATCACAATTTGGAATATACAATATACCCTTACAAGTAAGTAAGACATCATTCAACAATTGATAACCCTGATACTTCAGCCCTGTGGGTTCTTGCTCTACGTATGATTTCACAGTCTTGAAAAATGCATCTGTTTCTTGTGCACTTTTGAATCTCTCCTTGACTTTTGATTCATAGGTGCTTACATATGCCAAGTGAATCACTTTCATATTTCTACTAAGAGAATCAATCACCCTATTTTCTTTTCCCTTGATATGTTTGATTTCGAAATAAAATTCACTAAGGAGATCCATCCATCTAGATTGTCTAGCATTGAGTTTTGGTTGATCAAACATATATCTCAACCCACTATGGTATGTCATAAGCACAAATATTCTACCTAGGAGGTAATGCCTCCACATTTTTAAAGCATGTACTATGGAATCCAATTCCAAATCGTGGGTCACATAATTGATTTCATGCTCATTCAATTTTCTCGATTCATAACAAATCACATGTCCTTATTGCATAAGGACTCCTCTGAGCTCTTCCTTGCAGGCATATGTACACACAAGGAAGTCCTTGTTTGGATATGCAATCTTCAGCACAAGTGAATTGGTTAGAAGGAATTTCATCTCTTGGAATCTCTCTTCACATTCTAATGTCCAAATGAATTTAACTCCCTTTTTCTGAAGGGAGGTGATTAGTCAACTGATATTGGAAAATCCATTTATGAACCTTATATAGTATCCTGATAGGCCCATAAAGGATATGATATCATATATATCCTTTGGGGTAGTCCAATTCATAACGGATTTGATCTTGTCAGGATCAACTGCCACTCCTTCTTCAGAAATAACATGGCCTAAGTAATGGACTTGTTTATGGAAAAAGTCACACTTACTAAACTTAGCATAGAGATGATGTTCTCTTAGCACTTGAAGAACTAACTTGAGATGTTCTTCATGCTCTTCCCTACTCTTAGAGTAGATTAGTATGTCATCAATTAAAACCAACACAAATATAACTAAGAACTTACTGAGTACATTATTCATTAAGCACATAAAAGTGGTTGGTGCATTGGTAAGCCCAAATGACACCACCACAAATTCATAGTGACCATATCTTGTCCTAAATGTTGTTTTTTGGATGTATTCATCCTTAATTCAAACGTGATGGTATCTAGACCTCAAGTCAATCTTAGAGAAAATTGTAGCACCACTTAATTGGTCAAACAAGTCATCGATCCTTGGCAAGGGATACTTATTCTTAATAGTCATCTTATTGAGTTGTCTATAGACTATGCACAACCTACGGGTGCCATCCTTCTTTTTCACAAACAAGGTTGGTGCTCTCGATGGGGACACACTAGTCCGAATGTAGCCTTTTTCCAACATCTCCTTTAGCTATATTTTGAGCTCAACTAACTCTGGTGTACTCATTCTATAGGGTATTCTAGACACTGACACCACTTCTGGTACAAGTTCTATTGAAAAGTCAATATCTCTTATTGGAGGTAGACCTGGTACCTCCTCTAGAAGCACATCTTTATACTCCTTTAATATGGGATGGTCCTCTAGGATTCGTTTATTGGCCTCAGTAGAGTTCAACACTCATATTGAATAAAAAGGACATCCTTTTCTACAATACTTATTCACTTGAAGGGTTGGTATTTGTCTCAATCATATAGGCTTTTGAATTCCTTGTAGGGTTATTTTTCTCCCTTCTACATATTCATGCTCCAAAGTTTTATTGTAACAATCCAACTTGGTTTTATGGGCAGCTAACTAGTCCATTCCAATCAGGAGGTCATAAGATCCTAAAGGGAGCATGTTTAAGGTGGTTTGTGTGGGCAATCCATTCATAATGAATTGGCATGTTGGTATGAAATTCGTTACCTTTCTTTTGGTTCCAGTGGCTAGTTGTACCAACCATGATTTAGCATGTTTTACTTGTTGCAATTTACATTTCTCAACAGTTTGAGGGGCAACATAACTCAGATTAGAACTCGGGTCAATTAAAATGGAAACTAGTTGGTTGGCAGTCATACCTTCCATCTCCACCACTGAATCTTGGTGGTCATCTAGTCTATTATCCAAGGCTGCATAGATTTTTGGCATGATCCTAGCCACATCATCGACTATGGTAGCCTCTTGGACGTTGTAGACCCTCCTATTGTTCTGTTGCGTATGTGGATAGTCCCTCAACAAATGTTCTTCTCCACAACCCCAACATTTCAAAGGTTCTCTCTTTGTGTTATCATTCTTGCATGGGGCTGCTCCAAAGGGTTTATTACCACTCTAAGATGGAAAATTTTGTTGATATACACTTCTAGTAGGAAGGCTCATGTTAGAACTTTTCCCATGGTTCTTAAATCTTAAGGATTTGAACCCCTTCTTCTTGAATCCCGAATTTCTTTTCTTCTTCCAATCCTCATGAGGTTCTACCTTATTCTTGAATTTCTCATAGAAATACCTTGTCTTTCGAATAGTATCTTCTAAGGTCTTTGGCTCATCAAATTCAATTATGTCCTGGAAGGACTGAGGCAATCCACTAATGAATCATTTCATCTTTACCTTTTCATCCTTTATGTAGGGCACATACCTTATCATCTCAAGAAATTTGTTGATATACTCATCTATTGTGAGTTGTCCTAACTTGAGTTCATAGAACCCCTTTGTCTTCCCATCAAAGTATTTCTCTGATAGATACTACTTCTTGAAGTATTTCTCAAATTGTTTCCATGACAAATCCTTCTCATGGATTCCTTTCACATTCCTAAAGTCCTCCCACCAAATGGAGGCCTTTCCATTTAGGTTGAAAACGGTTATTGAAGCCTTTAAGTTTTCAGAGTAGTCATGGACTACGAAGTACTTCTTCAAGCCTAGTAGCCAGAATTTTGCTTCTTCCCCTTCTTAATTTCTCCATCGAAAGTGGGTGGTTTGGCTTTCTTAAATTCTTCAAGGTCATGGCTCTTGGAATGTTTCCTCTTCTTTCTTTTCCTCTGGGAATGTGAACTAGTTTGGCTACTAGAATATCCCTTGGAGTTGTCAGTTTCCTCACCAGAGAATTATTTCGTTGAGTGTCTCTTGGCTCCATGTTGGGCCTTCTTTGAGGTGCTCCTCCTTGTGTGGCCACTTTCAAGACCATGCTTTTGTATCTCAGGTGGACTTTGGGTTTTCTTAGTATGATGTATATCCATATGACTGGTTTTCGGTCCATGTTGCAGTTGCCATTGTATATATGATAATATTTGCATTAGGACTACATTAATTTCAATTTTCTTTTCCTATTCTTTTATCAACTTTTCATTGTCAGCCTTACAACTTTGTAATTCTGCCATGAGGCTTCTTACAGTTTCATACAAATCTGCAGTGGTTTCCACCTCCCTCCTCTCATCATACTCTTCCTCTCTATTGTGGGAGCTTTCCCCCAAATCATGGTGTGTCACCATCCTTTATGCTGCAGTTTTCCTACTGTCCACCGACTGCTTGAGTGCTGATAAAAAAAAATTCTATTAGTTAATTACCTACTAGTTTAGTAACAACATATACAATTTATAAGGTGAAGTCAGCTTCTTTATTTGGAACACTAAAAATACACAGTTCAGAATTTCAAAACATATAACAATAACATAAAGTCCCATTCCTCTCTTCAACAGTGGTTTAAATAGGTCTCTTATGAAAGGGGTAAGGTAGGGTGTTACCCTTAAAATATCTCTAACAAGATTTTAAGCGACTCGTTCATGAGCCCAAGCAAGCCAAGTGTTATTTCCTACTCTGATACCAATTTGTAACACACTCCACCCCTAAGTACCCTTTTTAGGGATGGGGCATCAAAATTCTTCTTTCCTTAATCATCTCGAGTCCTTTCCCCGGGATATTCATCCTCTTCTTCTCATCAAGATCTATCTAACAATTGCTACCCTACTCAAATTCGAGCTCTGGATTGGGAGAGACACCCTTCCAAATCTCTTCAGGCATTATTTGTCAAGGGTCACGTGGCATCCACGTAGGTCTCTCTCATTCGTACCATCCCAAATTCCCCAAAGTCTTGGAGCTCCCTAGTGCTCCCACATCTATGGTGGAAATATATCCACTTTTAAATCCAACAACAAAACGTCATCCTCATTTAACACATAGACTTGGTGGAAATTTGTTCAGCGCTTCAGCCCTGAACGCCCTTTTTTCTTTCTACGCACATATCCTCCAGAGTCCTGAAGCCGTGGAATCCTCCCATGTAGCTTTCGACCTTCTGCCCCTTTGTCTTATTCAATCACACCACTCCAAACCTCCTGAGTCCCGAATTCTCGGACTCTCGAGGGTCCACCCTTAAATGTGGAAATGCATTAAACAAAAAGACATGGACAGGTGGGTCCAAGCCTTCTGCTGATTTAACCCTAGCGTTCTGGCCTCCCATTCTTCCCGAAGTCCCAAACTCCCGGATTCTCAGATACTCCACCATATTTTGGCCCAGTGAGAATGCTCCAGGGGGATGACATGTGGAAAAGGGCATAGATGACATGTGGCCCCATCAATGGATGACACGTGTCATGCTCTAATGGTAATTTAGGGTCTGTAAGAAGCAGAAATCAGGGTGACACGTGGCATGTCGAACAGGGGTCCATGTCACCCTAGGTGACATTAGCGTGACATGTCACTTCGGTACTAGAAGCCTCCCAATACCCTTTATATCCCACGGTCGAGATGGTACCACGTAGATCCATAGATATACAGCCTACGTTCCTTCGTAACTTCAACATTAAGGGAATCCACTGTGTGATTCCCTTGTTACTCTCGGAGTGGTCAACGTCGGACTGACCATGGTATATATCCAACAGTCATAGGGGATCCCGAATGATCCTTGGATCAATGGCTCTCATTACTTCATGACGAGTAAGTGGGTCGAGTTTTAACGATGGGATAGATCCCACGGTCCTGGTTAAGGGAAAACCGCCAGTTGTCAGTCAACCTTGATAGTAACCATAGTAGCAGGTTACCTTCGGTTGTTTTCGAGGGTTTTGAAGGCATACGTCCTAGAGCTCTGAACTCCCAAAGTTACGAAGCCAGAATAGCTTTTCTCCTTTCATACCCAGCGAAGGGTTCCCAGGTCTTAGTCATATGGATCCTCTAATGAGTCTCGGGGATGTACGCTCGAATCTTAACCATGATCTTGTTAGGATCATGGTCATGAGCTCTCGGTCACACCAACGAAGGGTTTCAAGGAGGCTCCCTTCTTCCACCGAGCTCGAACTTAGTGACCTGCGAAGGTGAGTTGAGGGGTCGACATGACTAAGTTGTTCCAATGAAGTCTGGATACCACCCTTATATTACAAAATCATTTCTTGGGAAAATTTCTATAAAGGTTTTCCAACAAGTACAAACCTCGTAAATTTATTCGTAACTCGTCTGAAGGCCCATGTCTAATAATTCTCCTGCTTCTAAGCAAAGGAAACCATAAATCCATGCAAATACAGAGGCTCATAGGAAAAAATATGCATTTCTAATGATAAATCAAACAATGTAAATTTAATCATAGCCACATACATTCAACCATCATTTTGATTCTAATACACAAAGTATATGAGTACTTATCAAAAGACACAATAGTGAAGCAACTGCTGGAAGGAGTGTTCATTTCCACCCAACCATAGACACAGTAACTCCTGGAAGGATTTACTATTGGCCACCCCCTAGCTAGACCATGATGCTCTGAGAGAGACTCTTCTTTCTTGTTCAACGACATTCAGGGACATAGGTTACTCTCCTCCTCCCATAGGGACTTGTAAATTGGTTTTATTTTCACCAAGAAAGGGGGCCTACAACGAGTACTTTCTTAGTCACTTGTCTTCCTACAACCCCATTTTTCAGCTTGGATTGAAAACGTTGCCAACAAATTCTTGCATCCAAAGAAAGCTCGGTGTTCAATTCTCCTAAGAACCCTGAGAGTTGCACTGGTTCTCTCTTGTTCTCTTGCTATGCCCCTTTGCCCACAAACTCCTTTTCTTTTCTTACCTTCCTCATCAAGGTTTCATGGGTCTGAATCCCTAGTTCGTGGTCAGGTTAGGACGTATTTCATATGGGTACTCTTCCCATCTCCTCAATAACTCTTGAGGAGGACTTCCCCAACCACGAGCCTGACTAGTAATTTATTTCTGGNAGGACTATTTTGGGTCTGAATAATTTAAATCCAATAATGTATTGGTCTAGTGGGGTTCATCTCAGCCATTGTCAGTTCGCCTCACCATCTCTCTCATAGAATCATGATATACCTTGGAAAACCCCCTCAGCAGTTATGCATCACTCTTTATTTTATTTAATAATAGAAATTCATACATTACCTTTATAACAAAAGGTTCATCAATTCCAACATACACACATATTCATCTTTCCCATAGTCTCTTGGAAATTTATAGTTATATTTACAAGCCAGGGGAAACAGGGGTATTACACCAGCCCTGACCACACTCACTGAGCTTCGAAGCTTCTTAGGCCTTACCAATTTCTATCGTAGGTTCATGTTGGGATTCTCCCATATTGCATGGGCCCTTGACCAAGTGACCAGGGGAAGTGAAAAGGAAAAGTTCATGTGGGACCATTCACAACAGAAAGTGTTCGATGAATTGAAGAAACACGTATGCTCATCCCCAGTACTCTCATTACCCAACCTGCAACCACCTTTTGAGATTGAGACAAATGCTTCAGACTATGTTGTGGGTGTAGTTCTCACTCAAAACAAACATCCCATGGCCGATCATAGTGAGACACTATCAAATATTGTTTGTAAGTACCCCACTTATGAAAAAAATGTACTCAGTTGTACAAGCCTACCACCAGTGGAGGAATTACATTCTCGGGAAGGAGAAATTCATACACATTGATCATAAGTCATTGCAATTCATGCAGACATGAGGCAAATTGCAAAATGACCACCATCAATAGTGGTCCACAAACTTGCAACAGTTCCATCTCAACATAAAGTATAATACATGGAGCACCAACCACCTCGTTAACTACCTCAGTCGACCTCCAGTTGTCGCACTAACCACGATACTACAATCCTATGGCCATGAGACCTACGGATGGACCCAACTCTATGAGAGAGATCCTGACTTCACCACTACCTACCATGTGCTAAAAAAAACACAGTTGTCATTGATTTACATCATCACAATAGGTTGTTATGACATCTAGGCCATATATGTGTCCCATCAAGCGAGAGAGTGAAGCTAATTCGGGAAGCTCGCTACAGTTTGGTGGTAGGACACTTCGACATAGAAAAGACAGTAGCAATTTTGCAACAAAATTTCTATTGGCCAAAACTTCAACAAGATGTCATCAGGTATATCAGTTCCTACACGACCTATGCCATTGCCAAACCGACCTTTAAGAAACAAGGCATGTACACCCCTCTTCCTACCCCCGACAAGCCCTAGGAATCCATCTCGTTGGAATACATGTTGGGCCTTCCTTCAACCAAGCAAGGAAATGACTTTTTTTTTTTGGTTGTTGATCAATTTTCCAAGATGGGGATTCTGGTCACCTGCAAGAAGAGCATCATAGAGGAGACCACTGCCAAGATCTTCTTCGAACAAGTGTGGGTACATTTTGGGATACACCAAACCATCATCTCAGATCAGGAAATTCAGTTCCTTAGCACATTCTAGTCTATCCTATGGTCATTGTTGGACACCAAGCTCACCAAATCCACTATCTTCCACCCGCAAATGGATGGCCAAACCAATGTCGCCAACAAGATGATCGTGCATATCTTGTGCATGTAAAATTCCAAGCATCCATGCAGATGGGATGAGATCCTTCCATATGTTCAACATAGTTACAACAGAGCCATACATAGCTCAACCAACCAAGCCCCTTTTAGGTGGGGTTGGGATTTCAACCATTGGGTTCCATGGATGTTGCACTACCCCTTGTGTCCGCCCAAAAAAAATAATCCCATGCTCAAACCAAAGCCGAAAAATCCACCCAACTCATTGAATGAATCCAAAACATCCACCAACAGGTCCAAGATATTTTGTAGAAGCCCAATGACAAGTACAAGCAACACCATGATCAACACTGAGTGCCACACAAGTTTCAGGTGGGAGATAAAGTTTGGTTGCACTTGTAGAAATAATGCCTTACAGGACCCCATTAGAAGCTTTGTCCCCTCCACTATGGACCTTAAACCATCACCAAGGTTGTGGGTGACAATTCTTTTGAGCTCAACATTCCCCCTTACCTTAGCTTGCACCTAGTGTTTAATGTGAACCTCATTCGGCCATACTTTCCACCATTATTGGACACCTCGGAGATAGAAAAATAGTTGACACCAATATATCTCAACCCTCATTGCATGGAACATGGATCCACTGATCAGATCTTGGACACACAAGTCAAGGGCACTCTCCAAGAGTAGCTTCAACTTTAATGTGTTCTCAAAGTGGGGCAACTCTTGCAACAAGGCAAGTGGCTCACTCAAGGACAAATTCAATAGAAATTTCATCATCTCATGGGGGAACTCAACGCAATGGGGACCATTTATTCCTTTGGGGGGGGGATTGATCCAGGTGGATATCAATGTCCATCCACCTATTTCAACTGGATCACATACAGTTTTCATCTTGGCAGTTTGTTTCTAGCTTTTCGAGTCCTAAACTTTCGAGGCCATTTTGAGGCCCTAAATAACGTTTTTTGGATTTTCCATAGTCACACTATTAAAAAAAAAGTCAAAGCTTGATGAAAAAATGTATAGTCCTCGGATATACCTTTCCAATGGTCTATCGTGCACCTAAAATAGAGATCGTATGCAAAAGTTACAACCCTGGGAAGTTAATGTACCAACTTACCCCATCGAGGCCCACACAACTTTTGGCACTTCATCTCCTAGGGTTAGGTTTTTGGACGTATATGGTTTATTGATTACTTCTTGATGCTAAAAAGGCTTGGAGTTCTCATTTTAGTGTGCTCAGAAGAATGCGCGTAGCCTCCACATCTCTTCGCAGAGATTAGATACCACCACTCGAGCAAGATCGTTTCATTCTACATTTTACAGTTTCAACAGTTTTCTTTATTGAATAAAAGTTAAGTTTCACTATATCTTTGTTATTGTTTATTGTATCTCTGTGTTAATGTTATAGATACGTGTTTCATTTTGTTTTGCTCATAAATCCAGATCAATAAATGTGATTGCTAAAACAACTCTTTATATTTTCAACAAAGTGTACAATAAAATATGAACAAATACAATGCATGTTATATATTATGTGTTCTCTGTTTCATAATAATGCTTCATAATAAGTGATTTATAATAAGCCATAACATTAAATTTCCTTAACTTAATCAAGAAATGTCCTTATCTTAATCAAGAAATGTTGATATTATCCAACTTAGAATCCATTCAAATTTGCACATTGGGTCTTTTAGCTCTTTATTTTGAAGTGTCTAATTTGGAATGCATCCAAATTTATTTATAACATTTTTTAGGTTTTTTATATGGAAAAATATTAGTGGTCACCCACCTATTCCAACTGGATCACATACATTTTTCATCTTGGCAGTTTTTTTCTAGCTTTTCGGGTCCTAAACTTTTGAGGTTGTTTTGAGGCCCTAAACAATGCTTTTGTTAGGTAGCTAGAGAGGTAGTGGGGGGGCCAGAGGACCCATAGTGATAATAGTGGAGGACATTCAATATAAAGTGGACTAGTTCCACTATAGTATTAAATAAGGCCCACTATGGTAGTTAGATATAATAAATGTAATAGGACTTACTAGAAGGGTCCACTATGGTAGTTAGATATAATAAATGTAAGAGGACTTACTAGAAGTATAACCTTCTAGTAAGTCCTCTTACATTTATTATATCTAACTACCATATTGGGCCTTATTTAATACTATAGTGGACCTAGTCCACCTTACATTGAATGGCCTCCATTACTATCACTATGGGCCCTCTGGGCCCCCCCACTACCTCTCTAGCTACCTAACGGTATTTTGGGCTTGCCACAGTCACACTATAGATAAAGTTAGAGTGTGATAGAAAAATGTGTATTCCTTGGATATACCTTTCCAATGGGCTATCGTGCGCCTAAAACGAAGATCATATGAAAAAGATACGACCCTGGGAAGTTGATGTACCAAATTACCCCATCGGGGCCCACATGAATTTTGGTGCTTCATCTCCTAGGGTCAGGTTTTTGGATGTCTAGGGTTTTCTAATTACTTCTTGATGATAAAAAGGCTTGGAGGCCTCATTTTAATGTGCTCAGGCGAATGCGCGTAGCCTCTACATCTCTTCACAGAGATTA
>SNQJ01S0030776.1:48151-69455 GCA_010110895.2 Picea sitchensis
GAAGATCCTTCTAGAAGCGGAAGCTTCTATTAGGTCTTCTTACATCCGCCTTATTCTATTTTATTGAAAGGCCTTATTAATATTGACCTTTATTACATCCGAATATATTGTTCTACCTATGTGCGGGTTAGGACCCTAACATTAGCGACCACCATTCGAGCAAGATCGTTTCATTCTGCATTTTACAATGTCAATAGATTTATTTATTGAATAGAATTTAAGTTTCACTATATCTTTGTTATTTTTCACTGTTTCTCTGTGTTAATGTTATAGATATGTGTTTCATTTCATTTCGCTCATAAATTTGGATCAATAAATGTGATTGCTAAAACAACTCTTTATATTTTCAACAATGTGTACAATAAAATATGAACAAAGACAATGCATGTTATATATAATACTATTTCATAATAAGTGATTGCTAATAAGCCATAACATTAATGTCCTTATCTTAACCAAGAAATGTCCTTATCTTAATCAATAAATATTGATAATATCAAACTTAGAATGCATTCAAATTTGCACATTGGGGTCCCCAAGGTATAGACCTAGACACCTATGTGAATGTCTAGATTGTGATGACCACTGATGTTTCCTTGATTAAGGATTTAATTAGCATTAAATATTCTTAATGATGATTAGTATGAGTAGTCCTTGTGACGGTTTGGTTGGTATTATATACACTTGTTGTTTAACATGCATACTGATGCGCTGATGTTGTGGATGTTGATAATGATATTGCATGAAGCGTTGGTATTCCTGATGATGACTATGTAGCATTGGTGATGCTAATGATCATGACTTAGCATGATTGTCCCTTATGATAAAATAGTTTATATGGTGTACACTTGTTATTTGTCTGGGAGGAAATCGGTGGCCACCCACCTATTCCACTGGCTCAAAATAGGGGTTTCCACCTTGGCAGTTTTTCTACAGCTTTTTGGGTCCTAAACTTCTGGGGCCATTTTGAGGCCATAAACAACATTTTTTGGGCCCTCCATAGTCACATTATAGGATTTAGTCAAAGTGTGATGGAAAAATGTTTAATCCTCGGATAGACATTTCATACGATCTATCGTGCACCAAAAACATAGATCGTATGCAAAAGTTATTCCCTTGGGAAGTTAACATACAAACTACCCCCATTGGGGCCCGCAAACCTTTTGGTGTTTCATCTTCCAGGGTTAGGGTTTTGGATTTTTATTTATGTTAAAAAGGCCTCTAGAGCCTCATTGTAAAACATCATCATCTTGTTGCGAATGAGCGTAGCCATCGCATCTTTTCTCAAAGATAAGCTTTCACCATTCTAGGGAGTCATTCACTCTGTAATTTTACAGTTTCTGTACATTCTCTCAATAATAAAAATTGTGCATTACTGTATCTTTGTGTTTATTGAAATATCTTTTTATATTTCGTTGTTATATCTTTGCCTTCATTTTGTTCTCAAAATAATCTGGATCAGTAGTATCAGAGAAGGCTACTCCTTATCGTTTCTTAGTGCATGTCCCCGATGAGGTCAGGGTATAGAGAGTTGGGTCTCGAGCTAGTTTCTATTGAGGAAAACTACTCTCGCTAGCCCAAGAAGCCTCCCATGGAGAAATAAAATAGAGATGCGGGAGAAGAAAATCCCATCAAGTTGTTTCTCATGGAATCCCTTGCACAATAGAGGAACGAGATGTTGGAGAATTTTTCTCAAATCCTTCAACGATTGTCGACAATAATAGGTGCATCTTCATCAAGCAGTCACTTTGGAGATGCTACCCCATTCAAGGTACACGTTAATTTTTATATTCCCGTATTTGAATGTCAGATCGATGCGGATGCCTTGGAAAAATGGTTAAATTTGTTGGAAGGTTATTTATTTGTTCATAATTTTTTCGACAAAGAAAAGATCACCTTTTCCCTTCTTAAGGCTCTCCCCCATGTCAAACATAGGTGGGAAAATTACTAGGAGAAAAATTCCACAGAGGAGTTTAGAATATTTGGGGCCAAGGCCACTTTGGATTTTTTTATGGATGTGGTCAAGGAACAATATTACTCGATGGGAAACTATGACGACCAATACATGAGATGGAGCACGTTGCATCAAGAGAGGGGCCAAACAGTGTCGGAGTTCACAAATTCCTTCCATACCTTATGCACCAAGCTGGGCATTAAATAATCAGAGCAGCATATGGTTCCAAAATACCATGAGGATCTACACAGATAAATCCAAATCGAAATGAAATTTCTAGACATTTCATCATTGGGAGACACTTATCGATATGTTGTCAAAATCGAATAGACATTTAAGTAGCAGAACCAGTGGGAGTTTGGGTCTGCAAATCAACAACAACCAAAGTATGGTAAAGGAATCCCTAACCTACATAATAGCCAACCTCAAGACAACCAGTCCAAGCCATAGGAAAAGAAAAGAAATGGGAAGACAAAGAAGGACATTGGGAAGTGATGTGACTTCCACACAATCACTTGCCACAACACTGATGAATGTCGCTCGAAACAATGATTTTTTGACCGAGCTCAAAGAAACAGAGACAAGCCCCGACTCGAACTCTGATTCAGAGTAAAATAAAAGGAGACAAATAATTGATGCAGAACCCACTGCTATTGTCGTGAATGCAACAATCCAACCAGAATAACCATAGGATCCTAAGGAGGGGGAGTGTCTTTTCCATTCACATATGTGGGTGAAGGGGATGTTGTTTCATTTAATTGTTGATAGAAGAAGCCATAAGAACCTCATCTCAGCAGAGGTCTTCAAGCAATTGTATTTGCCGACAAAACCACACCCACAACCATATAACATTGGATGGCTCTACCAAGGATGGGATCTTTGTGTCAGTCAACATTGTTTCCTTTCATACGACATCAAGCCCTTCAAGGATAAGGTATTGTGTGATGTTTCCCCACTGGAAGTTTTTGATGTTATGTTAGGCTAGCCATATATGTGGAGGCATCATGTTGTTTATGAGTCTTGACCTTGTAGCATCATTGTTACTCTAAGGGGTCATCCCTACAGGATATCAAAGGTAGTTCTGACTACTGTACCGATAAAACAATGCCGGAAAGTAATCTCTCATACCGCAAAGTTTAGCCTCTTCACAACCTGGTCAGAAGAGAAGGACACTGCAACCACGGTAGCCTCGGCCCAAGACCCTTCTATCCAATAGAAGTAGATCAACAAGATTGTAGAAGAGCACCAAGATATTCCTACTGCACCTACGGGGTGCCTCCACACTGCCCAATGAAACCGAGTTATGATAATTCCCTTCATGTTCTTCATGTTGCATCTTCACTGACAGATTCCTCCCACTCTCAGGAATATCATGCAGCCAGATTGGTTAAAAAAATCCAATCTCTCCAACAACATATTCATAACAGACTTCAACAAGCTAAGCATGCCAACTTCTTCAGCAAGGCAAGCAACTCACTAAGGTTTAGAGTCAACAAAATCTTCCTCAAGGAGTTGACGCAACGGAGACCATTGTTTCCTAAGGGGGGAGGATTGATCCAGGCAGAAATCAGCGGCCACCCACCTATTCCACTGGCTCAAAATAAGGGTTTCCACCTTGGTAGTTTTTCTAGAACTTTTCGTGTCCTAAACTTCCAGGGTCGTTTTGAGGCCCTAAACAGTGTTTTTTGGGCCTACCACAGTCACACTATAGACTTTCGCCACAACGTGACGACAAAATGTGTAGTTCTCGGATAGACCTTTCAAATGAGAGCTATCGTGCACCCCAAACAAAGATCGTATGTAAAATTTACTCCCTTGGGAATTTGACGTACCAACTATCCCCATCGGGCCCACAAACCTTTTGGAGTTTCATCTTTCGGAGTTAGGTTTTTGAATTTTTCTTTATGTTAAAAACACCTCTAGAGCCTCATTATAAAACATCATCATCTTCTTGCGAATGAGCATAGCCATCACATCTCTTCTCAGAGATAAGTTGCCACCATTCTAGCGAGTCATTCACTCTGTAATTTTACAGTTTCTGTACATTCTCTTATTAATAAAAATTGTGCATTACTGTATCTTTGTGTTTATTGCAATATCTTTGTATATTTCATTGTTATATCTCCTCCTTCATTTCGTTCTCAAAATAATCTGGATCAATTATTGATGTAGTTTATGTTATGATGCTACTAATCGTGATGATAATGTTACACATACATTGGTATTTTGGACGGACTAATCTCTTTTAGATTAAGACACTAATGGAATAGGTGGGGAAATGTACTCAAGGAAATGGTTCGTGTCTTAGTGAGGATGACCACTAATCCTAGTGCCTAGGAACCTTGGAAAATAGGAAAAAACTTGTGAAATGAAAATGACTTCTAAAGTTAACTTGAGTAAAAAGGAAAAGGTGAAAGGGTTGTAACTTACTTTCACCATGTTCTTGAATTCGCCTTCAAGACCAATTTTGCCCTTGTATGAGGAGGGGGAAGGCGAATAGATAAATCTTTGAAAGCTGTTAAATTGAAAAAAATACAAAAGAGGCTACCTTCCCATTGATAAGGTTGGTTGGTTCATAAGGAAATACTCTATGATTTTATCATTGTTATGTTAGAACCTATAATGTGGGATTTTTGTAGTTGGTTGAGTAGAATTATCAGTTGGTCTAGTCTAATTTGTGTGGACTAAAGGGCTAGGAGTGTGGTTACATCACTAGGGAGTGCTTAAGCTCAGTTTGTCACTAATTCCTTGTAATATTTTTGGCCCCAACTTGCAAGACGTCGTTGTCGAGTGTGATTGCGATCATTAGCCACCGAATGTGCTAATATGATTTTTGCATAGCAAGACACCATTTTTAAGTGTGGTTGTGATCACTAGGGATTGAAGGTGGTACTATAAGATCTTTTCTTGGGGGGGGGTGCTGCCAATACCAAGTATGGTTGTAGTCACCAGAGACAAGACTGGTAGTAAGACCCCTACATGCTAAAATCCCATGGGTTTTAGTAGTACTACAAGTCAAGGGGCCTTTCCATCACACTTATGTTAATCAATTGAAAATTTGATCTATGACAATCCTTTGGGATTTGTGTGAGTTAATTGCAGTGGATGTCATTGCCCAGTGTGGTTGCAATCATAAGAGATGAGAGTGGCAGTAAGATCCCTACACCCTATAGCCTACAGGTATGGGAATGCATTATTTATAGAAATAATCAGTGTGAACCATAAACTTTCTCATTTCACTGAGCTTGAACCCTACTTGACAGACAACCCTTCTAAAGGTGGTTGAATTGGTTGGAAGAAAAATCAACCTTTGATAAAATCCCCCCATATTATATTAATTGAAGATTAATATATGAAATATCATTGAAAATTGTTTCGTGATATCAGGAGGATGAGTAACTTAACACTTGAAATTTTGTAAACTAAAAATGACATATATTTGGTATTTAAATATTTAATTTATAAATTTATGTGGATTGATGGTTCACTTATACACTCTTTATGAATTTATGCCATACCCTTTATCATGTGTATTTGCTGGATTTTATACATACTCTTATGTTTCTAGGTATCGCTATGGTTTTCAAAAGTGGAAGTAACAGCCCCTACATGGTGTTACAAGTGGGGAACGGCCACCGCCTTCCTATGAACATTTTCTTCATGTGCCACCACAACGTCTTAGTCAATAGTTAAACTCTCACCTAACATCCCCACTTCACCAAAGTCTCACCCAACATCCCATTTCACCAAAACTTTGGCTCAATACAAGTCTGCTCTGCCTTCCAGCTGTTCCAAATAATATATACCATTCACCTGACATCACCATTAATCCTAACTTTTGGTCAATATGAATCTGTTAATGCTGCTTTCCAGCTGTTCCAAATCAATGTGGGCCATTGTTTTTAGGGTGTGGTCAGAGTCCTCTGTATCTATGAACATAGGAAAGAGAGCAACTCACTGGCTTTAAGATCGTGGAAGTCCTACCGGGAGAAGTGGATCGATCATAAAGCCGTTCTTCTTGTGCTGCTTGTGTGGATTTGTGATCATGGCATCCACAAGAGAATCCAACACTGTAACCCCTGCAACCATATTTTGCAGCATCTAGAAGATGGTTTTTATGATCATCCCTATGACCCTCCTTGGGTGGAAGTGCAACATTTCAACTTGATTTTGTTGCAGGAAGCTCATCAATGGACGCGGGTGCGTGGGATAAAAGTAGGGACGTGGAGGTTCTTCTGTCCTTCACAAAGTCGATCAAATCTGATCCAACTGGATAGCTGTCCAACTGGGCCGCTTAACTCAGAGAACATGTGCTCGTGGAATGCTATTTGGTGCAGAAAGATTGTAAAAGGGTGCTGACATAATCTTCATCGATGAAGGTTGGAAGGTACTTTTTCACCTGATAACCTCTGGTTATTGCACGCTTTGAATTTCTCTTATGATTTTTTGACAAGAACAATTCCATAGAGTTTGGCAGCTTAAAGCTGCTGGGAATACTTGACCCCAGCGTTAACCCGCTTTGGGGTTCTATTTCAAAATCATAGTTTAATTGCAGACACCTGAAGTGAATCTAAATTTCATATGGCCAATAAAGTTTGAATGGTGAGTGGAAATATTCGACTTGCTCAGCTCGTTGGTTTGGGGATTCGATACAAATAGCAGAACTCCGGATCTGTAATTGTGGATAGCCATTATACAGATCTGAAGTTAAGATGGGCAAATAAGCACAACATAACTGAAGCTATTGCCAATTTGTGTCAACTTCAAGTAGAAATAGCCCGACTGGTAATCATATATCTGAAGCCTTTATCAGTTTGAGTGGCTTGACCTTTCACAAATCTAAGTGCAAATAGTCGCACTAGCAGATTCGCTAAAGCCATTACCAATTCGATCAAGCTTGAACAACTTTACCTCAGTTAGGATTCAGGAGCCATTGGAAAGCTCCAATCGGTTTGAATGTTGTATTTGCATTATTCAAACGAGGTACTGGCACATATCCCACATACAATAGATTAGTTCTCAAAAAGTCTCTTGCATAACAATATTTCTGGTAGATCTTAAAGTATTAGTGCGTTGGTTTCACTTCAAAGATCAGATCTAGAAAACAGCCAGAGTAACCGATTTGTGTGAAGTTATTGGGAATTGTGTAGGGCTTTGGTCAATTGCTACTTTGTGTGAAGTTATTGGGAATTGTGTAGGGCTTTGGTCAATTGCTACCTGTTAATTTTCGCAATTTTTTTGGATTTTCCTGAGGTGTTGTGTGTATGAGAGAGGAGGTTGTAGCGTTTGGATTGGCTATTGTAATTTTCTTTTGAATAAAATAATACCAATTATCATTGCCTGTGATTTTATCCTCATTAAGTTTTTAATTTTCGCAATTTTTTTGGATTTTCCTGAGGTGTTGTGTGTATGAGAGGAGAGGATGGTTGTATGTTTGGATTGGCTATTGTAATTTTCTTTTGAATAAAATAATACCAATTATCATTGCCTGTGATTTTATCCTCATTAAGTTTTCACATAAATTACTGTGTGAATTGTGGGATTGTTGTGCTTGATTTATTACCTGTTTGATTTTTCCTGAGGTGTTGTGTGTATGAGAGGAGAGGATGGTTGTATGTTTGGATTGGTTATTGTAATTCTCCCTTGAATAAAATAATACCAATTATCATTGCCTGTGATTTTTTTGCTCATTAAATTTCCACATAAATCAATGTGTGAATTGTGTTTGTATGTTTGGATTGGCTATTATAATTTTCCCTTGAATAAAATAATACCAATTATCATTGCCTGTGATTTTTTCCCTCATTAAGTTTCCACATAAATCACTGTGTGAATTGTGTGAATTATTGTGCTTGATTTATTACCTGTTTGATTTTTCCTGAAGTGTTGTGTGTATGAGAGGAGAGGATGGTTGTATGTTTGAATTGGTTATTGTAATTCTTCCTTGAATAAAATAATACCAATTAAATTTCCACACAAATCAATGTGTGAATTGTGTAAATTGTGAGATTATTGTGCTTGATTTATTACCTGTTTGATTTTGCTTGTTTATATTCTGATTTTATGCTATGTTTTGATTCCCTGCCCAACAAGTTTCCCTCTTCAAATTTCCTGACCAGTTATATGGATTGACGGGTGAGCTTACTGGATACGTTGTATTTCTTTGATACCTTGGAATTTTAAGTGTCGGTTATAATAATATTGACAGTTGCACTCTTCAATTCATTACACAGATGTTTAATTTATCCACTAATAAATTTTGTGAAAAATACCACTCAATGTGCAGAACTTCTGAGATTTGCAATGGATGCATTTTCATTGAAAGAATACCATCCATCCAGTGAACCGAATAGACTGATCTTCGGAACTCAGCCATCAAAAGATCAGAGTATACTCTATCATATGAGTTGCCAGCAGGTCAAGATTACCACTAGCAGTAATCTCATGGAAACTCTGAGTTCAGTGAGATCGCTGAATTAGAGGTTACCTACCAAGAGATGGCGAAAGGGTACCTTCCAACCCTAATTTTGGGAACATGATGGCAACCACTATTTTAGAGTGTTTTCTGCACCAAATACCATACCAGGAGCATATGTTCTCTGAGTTCTCGGCCGTCCAGTTGGACAGAGATACAGCTGGATCAGATTTGATGGCCTTTTTGAAGGACAAAAAACCTCCACGTCCGTGCTTTTATCACTCACCCCATCGTCCATCGATGATGTGAATTGCTCAGCTTCGTCCACGGGCGTTCGTTCAGAGCAAATTCAAGATGAAGAGAACTTGCATTCAAGCGTTCATACAGATGATCATATAAACCATCTTCTTAATGATCAGAGTGTGGCTTCCCTGAGCACTTAATAGTTACAGCAGTTACAGTGGCCGGGGCTATTGTCGATGACATGAATAGTGTTGCAAACCACAAAAGCAGAGGAAGCAGAAACAGAGAAATTGCTGCGTTGGCTGGAGTGAATACGCCATTAGTGGATTCATGTACATTCATGAACTCCTTTAGAAAACCTATAAATGTATTCTGATGACTTGGGTTTATCATGATGACATGGAAACTTAAGTAGGATTGAACTCTGCAGCGTTGTTTCAGTGGGGTTTCATTTTATCTTGTATAGAAAATAATGATGACATGGAAACTTATGTAGGATTGAACTCTGCAGCGTTGTTTCATCGGTGGGGTTTCATTTTATTTGTATAAATAAGAAATAGCTTTTTTTGAGTGTGGTTATGGTAATGGTAGGGTTTGTTGAGTATGAATATGGTAAATGTGAATTAATTTCTCAATACCTATTTTCATAATTTCATTTATTATGGGAGAAAATTTTCCACTCATATCTTTGAAGTAGACTTCTTATTTACTACCAAAGTAATAAAAAACTTGACATGTATATTAGAGTAGACTTTTTATTTTTATCAAAGCAATAACAATAACAAGTCAAAACCTTAATGAGTATAATAAAGAAATTTTAAAATAAACAATAAAGAAATTATAAAATAAAGGAAAGAAAATAAATAATTTAAAATAAAAGAGTAAACACACAAAAATGTAA
Organism: Picea sitchensis; assembly: GCA_010110895.2. Lineage (NCBI taxonomy): Eukaryota > Viridiplantae > Streptophyta > Pinopsida > Pinales > Pinaceae > Picea > Picea sitchensis. Next base: position 57,665 of record SNQJ01S0030776.1, read on the forward strand.
AAATTATTTAAAAATATATATATATTGAAAAATGAAATTATTATAGATTTCTTTTATTTTAGTTTTAACAATAACAAGTCAAAACCTTAATGAGTATAATAAAGAAATTTTAAAATAAACATTAAAGAAATTTTAAAATAAAGGAAAGAAAATAAATAATTTAAAATAAAAAGAGTAAACACACAAAAATTAAAAATTATTTTAAAAAATATATATATTGAAAAATGAAATTATTATAGATTTTTTTTATTTTAGTTTTATTTTTCAGTTTTAATTTTTTTAATATATTTTTTTAATTTTTAATTTTTAATTTTTTTCTTTTTTATTTTAATTACTTAATTAATATATTTTTATATAAGTTAAATTGCAATTGTAGGTGGTATCTGGTATCATGTATGAAATTAAGATTAGATGTTATTAAAAAACATATGACTTGTACTAAGGTTAAAATTGTGGTTATGATTGGCTAAAAACCACCAATGGGGTTTTCAAGTGGTGTGATTTTCCTTAGTTCCTCCCCTTATGAATTATCAATGGGGTTTTTAGGTGGTGTGGTTTTCATTCAATAATAGTGAAGGGTTAGCTCACATTTATGGATAAACCTAATGATGAGTGTCCTTATTGTCCATTAACAATTAAGTTATGATAGGTTTTGCCACATTCCAAAAACTCAAAAGAAAATTTTAATTTTTTTATTTTATTTTAATTGTAGAGTTATACAACAATAATTTAAAAATGAATCCAAAACTTAATTTATTCAATCTAGAGTGATTTATTTATTTATTATTATTATTATTATTTAACACAAAGTGAAGAGAGATGTATATTAAAGGGGTTGAGCATAAGCTACAACGTCAAAAGAGATTACATATAGGGCATATAGCCATTTATTTGCTGCTAGAATAACTATCAAAAGACTTGCATTACATAATATTCTTACTAGAGGCTATTTCCAAAAATTACTAGACTATAAACATCTGTGTCAAATTGTCAAAGGCACCACCAATCTTTAAACATTATACACGACATGTTAGAAGCTAAACAGAGTAACCGAGTTCGAGGAAGAAGATGGGAGCCTGTATCCAGAGTTCGAGAGAAAATGAGAAAATGATTTTTGTTGAGCCAGAGGGTTTCAGCTCTGTAACCACATAATGAATTGTCATATTGACACTGCTTAAGAGAATTGATCCGTGTAATGGAAGAGACTTCACACAAGATCGAATGCTCCTCTCACAACTGTGATAGCCCTTCACACAAGTGTGAGCTCCCCGAAGTACAAGGGTGCCACAATTGTTGATGGGACACAAGATGGCAACGTGTTATGGGATGGGGAGGGTCCCCCTCTCTTCATTTAAACTAATAACCCCTTGCATTTCCCTAGTTTCTATCTTTTCCATGGTATCCATTGAGTGTTGAGGGTCCTTTTAACATGGTGAATAATGAATTTTTCAAAATCTTGAGCCATAGTTTTAACTCTTGAAGCTATACCCTTTAGCATATTATTTACAGAAGAGTTGTTGTTGATGACTATTGTAATTATTATCATTGAGTGACATATTACTGTGAGCTCATGAATTTGTTGATCTCTTGCAATTTTAAGACTGATGTAAAGGGGGTAGGCTTCCACAATGTTGTTTGTCTTTACAATAATCCCCAATAAAATTTATACAATGTGTTTCCCTTGGGATCTTGGATGATCCCACCCACACCTGCCACCCGAGGATGATTATTATTATTATTATATATATTTCCAAAGTATAATTTTTTTCCAATTTAATTTATCACTAATATGCATGCCACATATCTATCTAAATTGTGATGATGATGATGTAATTTAAGGTCATAGCCTAGTCGAACACACATATTTAACAACAAAGTATAAAGAGTTATACATATCCTCCCATATGTGAACTCCAAGTAGGGAATACATGTAAATGCACATAACTACTCTCATTGTGATGAAAAGGAAAAGAAAAATTAAAGACTAGAAATTGAAAAATAAAAATTAAAGAAAAGGAAAAAAAATTAGAAAATGAAAATTGAAAAACAAAATGAAGAGGGAAAAAAAATTAAATTAGAATTACATGATATATTTTCCGACAACCATCATGGATATGGATGACAATCTCAGTGATGATAAATGTAGTTGTATTTCTTGATGGGTGCCAATGAGGCATGCCACCTAAGCCCCCAATGTTGTGGCACTAGGTTGGTATCCCATTGAGAATTCCCTCCTAGCTTCATGTTGCCCACTCAGCAAAAACCTCTAGCATGATAGCCACGACCCTCAATCACTAGGAGCCCTATGCATCCTACATAACTTAGCGTGTAGAACTTTTGCATGGAAACTTCAAACTCCAATAGTTCCCTGCATCCTTGTACCTCATCGATAAATGTGTCACGCCACTACATGATAAAAGGAACAATCTAACATCGACCCTCTACTTTAGGAGTTATGGTGACACACCATAGGAATTTTCAAACAGAGGCGGCCACGAAGGTCGGGTAGGAGAGTATGTCTAGTATAGAATTGTCATCTATCTACTCTACTTGTCTTTAGCGGGTCGAAAAAAATAGGGTTTTGAAATGGTGATTGTTAAGGTATAAATTTTATGGGCACTCCTACCCATCAAGTAATTTTTTTATGACTTGTTTTTTTTTAAAACTACCCTTTGCATGGTGCTTTACATTTTTTTTTCCTGTCATTTAAATATTATGTATTATATGTGTTTTTGTTAATTTTTGTTGTGAATACAAAAACAAATTTTGTTGTGAATACAAAGGCAGTCTATGCATAACATAAAATCATAATGAAATTGCATTTAACATAACATCACCAAATTGAAAAAGTTTATATAAAATATTTAATGCATCCTACATCATATGGAATACAACACCATTAAAAACATAAACAAAAAACAAAATCCTTAATAATTTTTTATTCTTCTTTTCTTATCATCTTTCCAAATTTCATATACCCTATCTCATTCCACGATTGATGAATCAATACTTGTTAGTGATACTCACATCAAGGAATCTAATGTAGGCAATGATAGTTTTGTTCTTTGTAAATCATTTATTATGTATTGTTTTGAGAATCCTCTCTCACATGCCACTATACTTGCACATATCGTAAGTATTGCTTGCCATAACTTGAACATGTTTGGAAAACTTGCATGTAACTCGGTGGCACAAAAAGTCCTCCAAACATCTTTCATGGATGACCCCTCACAATTAACACAAAGAGTATCAATAAATGCATGTAACTCTTCCTGACAAGCTTCAAAATCAAATATTTTTTGTTTTCTTCCCTCTCACATATGGTATGTTACGGGTGTTCAAAACGCTTTTCAAGCCAACACTTTTCATTCTTTTCTTTTCCACGAACATCATGTACATAGTGAGAAGGGATAAACAACCGTACATAGTTAAAAAAAAAAAAAGATTGGGGAATCTTCCATTCAAACTCTCTATAAGAGATTAAACATATTCTTTTGCAAGTTATTTGCAACTCTCTAGTGAACCATCTATGCAAGGTTTCCATGATTGATTTTGTGTATCAACATAATCACCATATGCATATGGAATTGCTCCAAATTACAATTCATGCCTACCAGCAAGTCCCTCTTTATCAAGAATTTCTAGATGACCAAATTTAGAAGTATCTAAAAATTTATATAAGTTTAACACATGTACCATATGTAAATGTGCCACTTTTTAAAAACTCCATTTTAAAGTGTTTATATGTAAACAAAACTGAATTGAAAAAAAATCATTTCATTATCATGCCATGAGTCCTTCCTTTCATTTTTCCACAAAGTCAATATGGGAGGCATCAATACAACAAGTATTTCAATGACTTGTCCTCTTGAGAGCCATCTAACTCCATGGATTTGATGATCTTGAAGAGTTTCAAGTTACATAAGTTCTTGTAGAGCAATAAGTTGACTATAATTATTTTAGTAGAATTTTGCACCCATAAATATACCTTATTTGTCAATTTCTCAACAAATAATAATTCAAGTATTCTTTTGGAAGCATCTGATGTGGCTAAAGCTTCATGATGAGAAATACAATGAATACCTACAAGATTAGGTATATTTATTTTCAAAAAAGTAACAAAGCCAATTTCATTGCCAATCATTGATGAAGCACCGTCTGTGAAAACTACTGTCAATATGTTATTTGAAATCCCCCTTGCTTCCTTTAAATCATTAGTTGCATCATATATTGTTTTCCCTCTTCAATCACAAAAAAATATGAGCTTTAAAAAACAATGAAATTGGAGGCCCCAACCCTTGTGAGCTTAGAAATGTGGCATAAACCACAAGGTGTTTCTCTAAACTATGATTTGTACTTTCATCTAGCATCAATGAAAAAAAGAATTGTCCAACATTCTTGTGGTTTATACCTCTTCAAGATACTCAGATATAGCAAAAATGAATTATTTTGCAGCCATGTGATTTGTATATGATGTGTAATCCTTATTCTTTGGCATGTTTGGTGTATGTAAAGACATTTCAATCAAGCAAAGTGATTCATATTTTGAGAGGGGTAAATCTTCTTGCAAAACCCAATAAACTAATTCCATAGTTGTGACTAAACTTTACTTGTTCCTGTCATCAATGCATGATGTGTGTTCTATAATAGGTTTTGATTTCCTTTTATTTCCATATATCCATTTTGCTAGTGAAAGTTTATGGATGTTTGAATTGGAATGAACAACTAGTTAATCATGTTGCATGGTAGAACAACCAATGCTAATTCCTCGTGGTGTAATTTCCTTATGCGTTTCACAGTATACGAATTTCATAAAAAAAATTCCTTCACGTTTTATCTCTTTCAACCACTTATAGTTAGTTTCTCATTCCTCACGAAACTCTAGTTTTACAAAATTATGCTCCTCTTTATTAAGTGATGAATGTTGTGATGTAGAAGACCACCCAAATAATTTTTTAATAGAAGGTTGGTTCTTTTATCTTTGATACATTTTTTGATGCAATACTTATATAATAAAAAATGAAAGTGATTAGGTATTGAATAAACATGCCCATAAAATTTATAGCTTTTGGTTAAAGCATGAAGCAGACTCTTTTAAAAAATAACTTCAAATGCAATGAATTCATCATATATTCGCACATAACTCTAGGTATATTTGGACTTTGATAAAGCTTAACAAATTACCTTGATTGTTGGATAATTCATTATTTGTATGAATAAAATTTTGAATTTTTACATTGTTCAAGTACTAGAGCCTTACCTATTTCATGCAGTTCGAAATGCTTATGTAGCAGGTAGTTGAAACACACATTCCACATGTAGCAGCCTACACACAGTTTGAATTTTGAAAAGCACCAAATAATAGGTTCCAACTTCTTTCTATGCCTCAATTTCTCCTAGATCTGATAATTATACATGAATAGTCTGCTAACACTGAGTAGGACACATGCAATGATGTCAATATAGCTACAAGCTATGGGGAAAGGAAAAACTATTAAAGATGTAGTTTAGATTTAGATTGAATTCATCATTCATAATCACTACTCTAGCACCAGGTAGAATTCCCAGTTGTTTCTTCCCTCTCGATGGTAGCTATCCCAAGCCTCAATCATTATTGTAGATACCATATACACATTACATGTACTTATATTTTAAAAATTGTCAATCAGTAAACAATGCAAATGAATAGAAAACCGGTGAGTGTTCAACAAAGTAAAGTTGTGTCCCACGGGAAAAAATGAATTACTAATTGTGTGAGGCCTCGTGGTCATTATGAAAATCAACATGACATGGAATAAGGCACATTTATATTGTTTCCCTTAACTTATTTGGTCAAAAATGTCCGATTTTTCTTATTAGTAAAAATTGTGTTCAAATTTAGGAGGAATTTTAGACTTTTACCTTTTCAAAAATTTATTTTTTCTGAAAATGAGGAAATTTAATTTGAATACATACTTGAAATTTATTGAAACTTTTTCATGCAACTACATAGATACACATTTATTTGCAAATGAAAATTTCATTGAGTTGAAGTTTATGGGACTCGAGATCATTACATGGTAAATGTCACACACACACACACACACACACATGGGTATGGGTAAATTTTCAACTTGTCCGTCAATTTGACAGCTTTAAGAATTAAGTTGACATCAATAATGGCATGCAATTTTTAAAATTGTCGATATATGATGGCTAAATACAGAGAAAATAGGTAAATACTCATCAAATTAAACCACTAGTGTTTATTATCCCTTTCACGAAATATAATTACTAGATATAGTTTGTTGGTGTTGCGTAACTAGATTTTGAATTGAGCCAACGAACATTTATTGATGAGAAACATGATTCATTAATCTTCTTGAATACCCTTGAATCCAAGCAATGAGTGAATTAATGAGGGAATGTCAAATGGGAATTGTGAATATTGAATGACAAGTTAGATAGAGGTTGTAATATGCTACTAGATAAAATAAAATAAAAAAACTCAAAATAGACGGGTGGATTTAGAGTATAGCGTCAGTGTTGGAACAATTACCAGAGTTACCAACCAAAACAAATGTCATGATGGTGTCCCAAGAACTCCCTAACAATTCCTTTGATTTCATGAAATTGAAATGGGAGTTATTCCAGTGTAGGTGTGTTCGGATTGAAAATTGTTGTTATTCCCTTAGAACATCTAGACAACTTCAAAACAAGAAAACTAAGTTTTCTGAACTATAAAATTGAGCTTTGCATTTTCTCAAAGAAAAAAATGAGAATTGTGTACCATGTTGACATAAATCCAAATAATCTACAAAAGACACTCCCCTTACATTTCTTGCAATATTTCAAACAAATATATTTATCTTTATTATTATTATTATTATAATCACACCAACTTTTCTTTAAAATTGTCTTAAACTTCAACTTCTCCCACTATAACTCTTCATAGAGTTTTATTAATGTACCCTATGTTTCCTTAGAATTAAATTGCAAAGCCTCAACTAAGTTCTAGACCTCCAATAGCCTTTAAATTGTTGACCTATCACTTCAAGCTCTCTTACTTTTGCTATCATGTCCCCAATGAAATATATGTCGACTAGATTCAGGTTTTTTTTTGGAAAAAATCTAAAATATTTCACATCTTATTCAATTATTTTATTTTAACTCAAAAACCATAATTATGTGTAGATAGTGTTTTTTTTATTTTAATGAATACCCATAATTGTTTGTTTTTTTAAAGCATAATTCATGTCATGTCTATGATGTTGGCATTATAGAGAATTACATATGCTATAGTTGTAATGCATGCCATGCTATCATTATAGAAAGATGTATGTTGAAGCTATTTCTTTATCATTTTGAGGTAAAGGAACTCATGTTATAAAGTATATTATTTTCTCCTCCGTTTCTCTTCATTTTTACATAGTAGTCATGCCGACGTAATAGAGAGATATATGTTGACAAGGTTTGTTTGTAAGCTAAAAACCTTCAAATATTTTTATTTTTATGATGTAATGCACATCATGCTAGTGTTATATACTACATATTATTTTGCCATCCTCGTCATTCTGCATAAACCTATGTTATATGTTGTGTTATTTCAATGCTTGCATCTAACTTGTTCTTTATTTTTATTTTTAGACAATGGTTTTTTCGTTTTATAGTAAATATTCATTGAAGAATAAAAAGCATGGTTTTTTGGTTTTCTTATGGCCCAAAGGATTACAAAGGTGTTAGTAAATATTCATTGAAGAATAAAAAGCATTTCAATTTGGAGTGGAGGAATAGAGGAAGCTAATTGTATTACATAGTTAGAATGGTTCTAAATAGATCACACATAACGTTCATCATTCATGTCTAGTCTTAGCATGTATACAAAAATTGTTTTCCATGTCATAATGATGTTAATCATACATATTCACATGAATGGTAGACTCAACAAATGCACTTATCAAAATGTATATGACATCGGGTTAGATCTCTCCTTTTTTTGGTATTTCTCCAATTGAGATACACAATAAGTATGTTTAGATTCTTGCTACACGCCAAACCCATGACAATGTTCTTTTAATGTGGAGAGATGCATTCCAATAAAAAAGAGACATCCTAAACCAATGAAAACAACTTAATGACCTATAGTATTAGATTCCCTTAGTGTCTAATGTTGGGTTGAAATGAATGAGGTGGGTGTGTTCCTACTAAATTGAGAGCCATTCATGCTAGAGATAATAATGATATGGCAAGTGACACAGGTTTTTACGCACGGGCACAATAATTTCCTTGCAATGGATTCAACTTTTTCCACAAAGAAATATAAGGTATTTTGGTTTCTACTTACTTTATTTACGAGACCAACATTATTATTTTGTGGTAGGATTTCATGAAAATATTGTTTATAATAGCCTCATTTACCAAGATGATGTCATTTCTATGTTATATGATTTCAAAAAATAAGGGATCATAATTATGGAACCAATGTTATTGTAATCTAATATGAATTAATGAAACACTTGTTTCAAGTGGCCTTATTTGTCAAGCTAGTATTATTGTCCTATAATTTAGATTAATGAAATTCTTGTCTAAGGGCCTTATTTTTCAAAGTCTTCATTATTGTTTAACTAAAATATGTATTCATGAAATGAAATGGGTGTTTGTTGTGGCCTTATTGACCATGATGGTGTTATATTTATATAATATCATCTTCATGAAATCTTATGCATGACAATGTCCTTTGTACACCATTCTTGCTTTCGATACACATCCAAATGGTATTCTTGTTGGTTGGGTCATATCAAATAATGTATTAAAAGAAACAATGGTGACATGTTTGTAAGCATTTCTCCAATGTGTTTTGAATTTGAGTTCCACATGGAAACCTTCATCATTTATTGTTGATGATGCTCTCACAAAGATTGAAGAGATAAGGTGTGCACATCATTTATTATTATTATTATTATTTAACACAAACTAAAGAGAGATGTATATTAAAGGGGTTGAGCATAAACTACAACGGTCAAAAGAGATTACATATCAAGCATATAGCCATTTATTTGTTGCTAGAATAACTATCAAAATAATTGCATTACATAATATTCTTACAAGGTTATTTCCAAAAATTTCTAGACTATAAAATCTYTGCCAAACTACCCAAGGCATCACCAATCTTTAAACATTATTCACTACATGTTAGAGGCTGAAGAGAGTAACCGAGTTCGAGGAAGAAGATGGGAGCCTGTATCCAAAGTTCCAGAGAAAACATTTTTTGTTGAACCAAAGGGTTTTAGCTCTGTAACCACATAATGAATTGTCATATTGACACTACTTAAGAACATTGATACGTGTAATGGAAGAGACTTCACACAAGCTCAAAGGCTCCTCTCATAACTATGATAGCCCTTCACACAAGTGTGAACTGCCCGAAGTACAAGGGTGCCAAAATTGTTGATGGGACACAACATGGCAATGCGTTATGGGATGGGGAGGGTCCCCCTCTCTTCATTTAAACTAATAACCCCTTGCATTTCCCTCGTTGTTATTTTTTCCATGGTATCCACTTGAGTGTTGAGGGTCCTTTTAACATGGTGAATAAGGAATTTTTCAGAATCTTGAGCCATAGTTTTAACTCTTGAAACTATACCCCTTAGAATATTATTTCTAGAAGATTTGTTGTTGATGACCGTTGTAATTATTATCATTGAGTCACATATTATTGTGAGGTGATGAATTTGTCGATCTCTTGTAATTTTAAGACTGGTGTAAAGGGGTAGGCTTCCGCAATGTTGCTTGTCTTTACAATAATCCCCAATAAAATTTATACAATGTGTTTCCCTTGGGATCTTGGATGATCCCACCCACACCTGCCACACGAGGATTATTATTATTATTATTATTATTATTATTATTATTATTATAGTTGCATGGGAACTACTCTCGACATATCTGAAACTCATTCTGGAAGTTCCGGAAGTTCTGGGAGCTTGGGAACTAGTTGAGAACGTCCCCAATTGGTTGGGAACTCTTTTGGGAACTTGCGAGCTTTTTGGGAGCTTCAACATCAAAGAAATGGGAGCTTGGGAACAGGTTTCCTAAACAAAGAGCTTTAAATTAAAATTATATTAAATTAAAATGTAAATATATTTATTCCATTATTACAAATACATAATTTCTTACAAATATTTTCATTATATTTATTCAAAATATCACTATAAAACTAAGACTAAACTACAGGTAAATATTATTTCAAAAATTAGTNTTATATTAAATTAAAATGTAAATATATTTATTCCATTATTACAAATACATAATTTCTTACAAATATTTTCATTATATTTATTCAAAATATCACTATAAAACTAAGACTAAACTACAGGTAAATATTATTTCAAAAATTAGTTACATAAAAAAACTTAATAATACTCACTTTATAGTTGTGGATATGAAAAACTTTTAACACATCTATGTTTTCCTTCAAGCCCAAACTAAACATGAAAGTCGAATAAATCAATACAGTATCCATGACAAGCATTTGTTCCACTCTGTAGATATTATTGATTTTTTATTGTATTTTCATATTAAAAGAGTAGTAATATTTTGTTTTTTCCAATAAAAAAAGAATAATGCTTCAAATTTACAGAGATGTTTAAAGTTTATATATATAAATTTTAATTTTAAAAAGATATTAAAATTGTATATATGTATTTTCAATTTTGTTTCTCATTTTCTAATAGAATATTTAGAGATATTAAAGTTTTTTTGTTAAATATATTTATATAATTATTAGCACAAATTAAATTAGTAATTTTAATATTGTAGTTGTTGCAATAGGAGAAACATTGTACTCTATTGACCTTCAATTTTATTGAAATGAGATTTTAAATGTATCAATATTTCTATACATTGTAATCTAAAGTATCATTGTAATTTAAAATATATTTTATATTTTTTTAATCTATATTATTGCGGCTTCCAAATTGACATTTCTTGTAAATTTGAGAGAAACTTCTACTCATTCCGAACACTAGCATCCATGTTCCCAACATTCCCACGTTTCGAAAACTCGTNTGTGATGAAAGGAAAAGAAAAATTAAAGACTAGAAATTGATAGAAAATGGAATTGAAAAATAAAATGAAGAGGTTAAAAAATTAAATTAGAATTACATAATATATTTTCCAACAACCATCATGGATGACAAAATCAAATAAAGTCCATGAGGATTTACCAATATGGAGCCTCTCAGTGATGATAAATGTAGTTGTATTTCTCGATGGGTGCCAATGAGGCATGCCACGTAAGCCCCCAATGTTGTGGCACTAGGTTGGTATCCCATTGAGAATTCCCTCCTAGCTTCATGTTGCCCACTCAACAAAGACCTCTAGCATGATAGCCTCGACCCTCAATCACTAGGAGCCCTATGCATCCTCACATAACTTGGCATGTAGAACTTTTGCATGGAAAATTCAACCTCCAATAGTTCCCTCCATCCTTGTACCTCGTCGATAAATGTGTCACACCACTACATGATAAAAGGAACAATCTAACATCGACCCTCTACTTTAGGAGTTATGGTGACACACCATAGGAATTTTCAAACAGAGGCGACCACAAAGGTCGGGTGGGAGAGTATGTCTAGTATAGAATTGTCATCTTGTTAAGGTCCTAACCTGCACATAGGTAGATCAAGGTATTCGGATGTAATAAAGGTCAATATTAATAAGACCTTTCAATAAAATAGAATAAGGCGGATGTAAGAAGACCTAATAGAAGCTTCCGCTTCTAGAAGGATCTTCCTCTAGATGCTTCTTTTTA
>SNQJ01S0030777.1:0-10732 GCA_010110895.2 Picea sitchensis
GAAGAGGAAGTTACAGTGGGTTTTGTTGTAGGTTGTATCCCTTCATTTGTTGGATAATAATAAAGGAAGGACCTGGCAATTTCTCTGGTGGACGTAGCCCACACTGGGTGAACCACATAAATCTGTGTCTCTCTTGTATTGTGCATCTTCTTTGTTTTGTTTCCGCAGTTGTTTTATTTTATTGCTCTGCGGTCCTGTTTTTCTAATAGTTTTCTATAACCATTGCCCATTGCCCATTATCTAGTTGGTTTGATTTATCACCAAGATTCCCAGAACAATGAAGCAGCATGATTCTATCATGGTGGTGGTGGATAAGCTAACTAAAGTTGTTCATTTTATTCCAGTCAAGCTAACTCACAAGGAAACAAACATTGCAAAGATTTACATTAGAGAAATTTTCATGATACATGGTCTATCTAAGGCGATTGTTTCTGACGAAGATCCCAAGTTCACATCAAATTTTTGGAAGGGATTATTTAAAGGATTTGGGACAAATCTGAATTTAAGCACATCATATCACCCAAAGTCAGATGGGAAAATAGAAAGATTCAATCAGGTGATTGAGGGTATCCTGAGAATATATGTGATGGATAAACCATCAAAATGGGAAGATTATTTTCATTTAGTTTAATTTTCTTATAATAATGGGTATCATACATATTTATTGATGAGCCCATTTGAAGCATTATATGGTACAAAGTGAAACACACCAGTGAGCTAGGACAACCCAACAGACAAAGCAGTGGTTGTGCCAGAATTACTTAGAGAAATGGAAGAGCAAACGGTGAAAATAAAGAAGAATCTAAAGGTTGCTCGAGATAGATAGAAAAGTTATGAAGACAAAGGCATAATGCATAGAGAATTTTAAGTGGAAAAGCATGTCTTCTTGAAAGTGAAAGCTAAGAAGAGTTCGTTGAAATTGGGAAGCTACCCAAAGATAGCAGTAAGATATTGTGGACCATTTGAGATCCCATAAAGGATTGGTTGTTTTGCATACATGCTTGCATTGTCTACAACCATGTGCATACATAATGTGTTTCATGTGTCTTTTCTTAAAAAGTATTTTCTTTATGTTAATCATGTAATTGATTGGAATGTGATTCAGTGGGAACAAGAAGGCAACTTTCGAGTTCAAATGGTGTGCATATTAGACAGGAAATTCAAGTTGCTCTAGAATCAAGCAATAAGGATAGTAAAGTTTCAGTGGACCTGTTACAGTACTAAAGATGCAATGTGGGAGCATAAGGATGTCATGCGGGAGGAGTACCCGCATATTTTTGGAGGTTTTTGAAGAATTTTTCTTGTACATGTGTATATAGTGCACTGAGGATAGTGCATAAATAAGGGGGAGGGGAATGTAATACCCCTAGGCCGAACCCCAATTGAAAATGTACTTATGCTTTATAGGTTGGTGAGCCAGAATGTTTTGAGCTAGAGTGCCTTTGTATATATGTTTTGAGGCTAGCGTGCTTGTGTGATTTGGGCCAGGGAGCCCATGAGTTGAAAGGCTAGTGATCCTAACAAATGTAATATGTAATCACACACGATGATATTAATAAAATACATAATTGTTGTAGACCAATCAAATAAAAAGAGTATCCATGAGAGGAAAGGGGGGTTAAGGGCTTGAGAGGAAAAGGGGCTAAGTCAAAAGGGCTTAAGAAAAAGAATAAAATAATAGTATTCCTAAGTCCTAAAGTCTTATGTAATGTTTTATCCTATGTTCCTAAGTGAGGGGAATGAATTACAATGTGGGGGACAAGTTAGTTCCTTGAGTGTGAAGTGTCAAAAAAGGCACATGCATAAATTATGTTGGGAATTAGTGTAATCCCATCATTCATTCCATTATTTTCACTCAATCATCATCCGTCATCCACACTTTTTTTGAGAGAGTTCTGAAGTTGATGGTTACCTAGTAAATCCTTGGAGGTTTGGGTTGAAGAAGTAGGTTTTCAGGCCTATGGAACAATCTCTTTGGGTGAGAGAATTGCTAGGAAAATTTCTCCATGTGTGGTGAGATGATGGGTGATGAACTCTTTGAGAAACCTCATGTTCGAGGTGCCATAGAGCTCTATGACTTCCTGGTCAACCTGTTGTTGAAGCCCTGCAAGGGAAGTGGGATAGTTGAAGGACTATTGAGCAGAGAAGGGGTATAATTCCTAGGGTTGGTATGGGGAATGAGAGTCTGTGAGCTAGGAATTGTTGTTGGAGTTGACATTGGGCCTGTTATTTATTTTGTTGTTATTAGACCTTAGCTTGCCATAGGTAACCTTTTCCCTGGTGGAGTCATAACCCTAGCTCAGGGGTGACCTATTGTTGATATTTTATGAACAACAGAGTCTATGATTGGGAGGAACATTTGAGGTCTACAACCAGTCGATGATTTGATTAAAAGATAAGTGTTTTTTATGTGCTATTATGATGTATATGATGTTTTATTTATGTTTAATCATATTATGTTGTAATTGTATACAATTATGCATGGATTATTTGTTATAGAACTGCATAATTGTGTTCATATGTAGGGAATTTAGTTATAAAATGGTATTGGAGGAAAATTTTTGTGTGGCATGGCTTAGTCTGGATAGTTGGGGACGGTACAAGATGAGAGAAAGATTGATATTCACCAAATGATTCCAAAAAAGCATCAAAGCAACCCAAAGTTAATTATTAAACTTCAACAAACTTAGAGTCGCTTGGTTGTTTAGGGTTAGATCCAATGATTAAGCAATGTGAACCAGATCTATACCATGCTTATGCCAACTTGAAAGATAGAACATAGACTGTTTGTCAGCATAGGTTAGATTCAATCCAAGTATGATATGATAATTAAAGCACTTGAATCTAGAAATCTAACATGAGATCAAGCAATTTTAAACCATATATTACAAAACAAACAAAAAAGGAAAATGGACAGGGAAGATTTTTTGTCTTTTTGGTTGAAGATATGGATAGACCAGTGCCTAGAAAGGGCTATTGGGTCATTAAAAAAATATAGGTGAAGTCTTGGTTGAAGATGAGACCATGTTGAGGGCACCAAAGAGGATTGCCTCTCGAGTGTTGGCTAGGGATAAGTAGGATTCTTCAGGATTATGAGGAGGGGTGGTCCTCTAAGAAACCTATCCAAGTACTATTGAGGTGATCTCAAAGTTTGGCTTAGGAAAGAGGGAATATCCCTAGGATGTCCTACCTCAATGCAAAGGAAACAAAACATTAATGGTCATAGGGAATAGGGAAAGAACATTATACCTTGATTTCCCTTCCAAGTGGAGCAAGGTACCCTTATTTGGCCTTGTAGTATCTATTTCCTCCAAAAAATCTAAAAACTATTCCATCTAACCCTTGAAAAATATCCTAGAACAATCACTTAGAAAAATATAGATGCACAAGAACTTTGTAGGCAAGTTTTCTCAATATTATCCAACAAATAAAAATTAGAGAGGCATCCTCCTTATATAGATAAGGTGTAATGTCCCTAATCCAAACCCTTTTTAAATGTACATATAATCTAGTGAGCCATTGGTACCAATTGTAAATATAAATGTGCATATAGGCTGGTGAGACAATGGCACCAAGTTTTGTTTTTGTGCACAAATGAGAAGTGCGGGAGAATTGTTATCAAGGAAAGGGTGTGCACATTTTAGAGTGTTACGCACACCGGGGTAAGTGTGCACATTTCACAGTGTTGTGTGCACTTGAGTAAGTGCACGGGAATTACCAAGTGTGCATAAGACTGATTTATATGTGTGTGTGTGTGTGTGTGTGTGTGTGTGTGTGTGTGTGTATTGAGGCCAGAGAGCTTGTGTGGTTATGAGGCTGGTGAGTCGGGATGCAGATAGACCAGTGCACCTATACTTGTAAAGTGTAATCATACTCAAGTTCTTAATGTTGTCACACCGTTGTGTGAAAACAGATCATACGAAAAGGGATGGGGGGGTAACTCCACCAAAAAATGGAAAAGTGGGGGGACTTAAGTCCTAGGGAATATTTTATTAATATTTCTAGAAAAGTGTAAGTTATCTATATTTATTTATCCTAAGTTCCTAGGGATGGGAATGAGTCATCAAGTGGCTAAATATACTTATGAAGGTGACAAGTGTTGATTTTAAGGCATGAAATATATATTGTTGGCTTTTGTGTATTTCAACAAAGAACTCATTTTTGGAGGATCTTTTCTGGTATGCAGAGGGGTTGGACCATCAGAGAAGGATGACTATTACCTTATCTATAGAGAAAAACCTAAGTGTTTTATGTATTGTAACTAGATTTTTTTTGTCGAAGAGGTGGGTTTTCAGGCCCATGAGAAATCTCTCTAGGTGAGAGATTTGTTGTTAAAGAGGTGAGTTTTCAGGCTCATGAGCATTCTCTCTAGGTGAGAGTTTTGTTGGGAATTGTTCCATGGTGTGTTAGGAATTAGTTGCAAGGCTCTAAGACTTCCTATCCAACATGTTTCTGGAACCCTGGAAGGGAAGTGGGGAAACTAAGGGACTCTTGAACAAAGAAGGGGCACACTTCCTTGGGTGTAATAGGTGCATGGGGAATGAGGGATTGTAGACTAGTTGCAACAGTATCACCTTGGACTGAGAAATTATGTTGAGTATCAAACCTTAGTCTGGAAATAGAATCCATTTTTCCCTGGTGGAGCTAATCCCCATCTCGGGGGTGACCTGTTGTTGAAGTATATGAGAAACTAAGTTTATGGTCGGGAGGAACGTTTGAGTTCTGCACACATTTGGTGACTTTTCATAAAAGATAAGTGTCTTTATGTGCTTGTCTCATTTACTGTGTGCTTAATTATATGTGTTTAATATGGGTTAAATTTGTGTATGTTGTTGCATATAAGTAATTGTTGTTATTTAGTATTATGTTACTTGCACATGTAAGTGTAGTTTTGAAGACAATAATTGTAGTCATGCATGAGTATGACAGTTATTGTTATTTTTCATATTAAGTTAATCTTATGGTTTTGGTTATGAGTCTTCAAGACAAGACTAGAATGGTCGTGCATGTAGGGAAATACTTTGTGTGCACCAGAGGCTAGATTTCCCTATGTGCATAAGGAAGCAGTCTGCACGCATAAGGAGAACAAAATTGGTGTGTGACTCCAGAAAGGTTGCACGCATATAGTGATCTCATGTTCAATATGGAATATGCATTTAGTAGTGTTGTGTGCTCAGTAAGCCTGTGCATGTCGCTGTTTTGAGTTACTTTTGTTGTATAAGTTGTGTGGCACGGCTCAACTTGGGTTTGAGCGTGTTACTTCAAGTAATTATGTGTGATTAGAGTAGCATTGCTCAGTAGTAAGTTGGGTAAAATTACAGTATGGTATCAAAGTAGTTGGTAATGGGGACATTACAGATTGGTATCAGAGCGACAAAATTTTATTTTGTGTGACATGGCCCGGCCTGGGTGGCTGAAGATGTTATAGTTTGGTATCAGAGAGATACAAGTTGAGTTTGTGTGACATGGCCCAACCTGGGTGGTTGGGGACGTTACAGTTTGGTATCTGAGCTATTGGTTCAACTCTAGACTTGTATCAGCCAAAGGCCAATAAGAAGCATCAGAGCTCTAGTTTCAACACTGAGCCTGCATGGGTCAAGTATTTACTTAAGGAAAAATTCTGACCAATAAGTGGTCGAATTGGGAATTACAACATAGCCATATTACGCGTAAAATGAGAATGTGCAGATGTGCATGTTAAATGTTGGACATTGCGGGGTGCGAGACTGGAATGACACAGTAAAAAATGGTGCATGGATGTGCACACTAAAGGCTTTGGGCTGCACAGAGAAAAATGGTGGTGCATGTGCAATATGGATACATGGTGTGCATGTTAAATATTGGCATCATGCATTGGTGTGTGTTGAATACCAGTGCACTCATCAACCTCAAAAGAAAGGATTCTGACAAGATGGTGCAAAGTTTTCATGAAGTTGTCTCATGAATTCATCAAAAAATCTTGTTGCCTACGCATTTTGTAGAATTATCAACAATTAGATCAGGACATAATCAACGCAGAAGGTCAAAAGCATGGAAGATGCGCAGAGGACTTACAACCCCGAGGATGAATTTTTGGATTTGTATTTCAGATTGGGCGTTGATGGCACAAAATCCAAGGAGGAGCACATAAACTTAGTAGAAAGCATAAAGGGATTGAAAAAAGATGTCCAAATCTATAAATTTGATAATGAAAGGCTTATGAGAGCCAAGGACTAGAAATATGACTTCAATGTCAAATTGATGCAAAACTTGGACATAATAGAAAAGAAAATGGATGAGGAGACAGATTCAAGTAGATCAAGAAGTCGTGGGTCTCATGATGAGAAAAAGAAGAGAAGAAAAAAGTATTGATAGGAAACATCACCATTCACCAAAGCATTCATTTAGGAAAGCACATAGTATCTCATGTCCATCTCCTATTAGAAAGCATAAGAGAAGAATTGGGGTGGACGAGTTACAGGGAGAAATTAATAAGATCAAGCCTCCTACCTTTCACAGGGAGCACAAGAAGGATGAATATGTAGAGACCTAGTTGTTGGGTATGAGGAAGTACTTCTAGCTGTATAATTATTCTACGCAAGCAGAAGGGAGAATTATCGTTTATCAGCTAAAAGGAAAAGCGTCAATGTGGTGGGATCAATTCGTGCAAGTACAACACATTGATGAGAATAAGGTTACTTGGAGGGATTTCAAGAGGTATTTTCAAAAGAAATGCTTAACCAAGCGATACTATGACAAGAAAATGAAGGATTTCTTTGAACTCAAGCTTGGGAGTACGATGATAGATGAGTATGAAAGAATATTCTTAGAGTTCCTAAAGTATGTCGCATTCATTAAGGATGAGAAAGTTAAAATTCAGAGGTACCTGAGTGGGTTGCATTCATTTATCAGTGACAAGATACAATATGATGACCCTAAGACATTGGAGGAAACCATAAGGAACACTAAGTGTCTTTATGATCAACAAAGGTGAAGACGGAATTTCCTAAAGGCTTTGGAAGACAAGATGAAAAGCAAGGTGGAATAGAGGAAGAAGGGGACTAAGCCACCCTTTTTCATAAATACTGCTCAAGGAAAACCAACTACCAAGGAGCCCAAAATAACGAACACAGTAGAGAAAAATCCAAGGCAATAACCTATTCAATGTTGGAGTTGTGGTGGAGATCATATGTGCAGATATTGTCCTCAAAGAGGTGATAAGGTGAGTATTTCACACAGTGTACAACAAGTTACAATAGTTGAAGACATGGGCAAAAATGTACCTAGGATTTAGGCAACCTTGGATAACAAGCAAGTTTAATTTCAGTCGCACATGATTGAAGTGGAAGGTAAGATTAATGACCAACCCATTGTTATTTTAATTGATCCAAGAGCTATTCATAGTTATCTAGATCCTAAAATGGTGGAAAGATTCCAATTTCCAAGAAGCAATCTTGGGAAAACTTGGTTGGTGAAGTTAGCTACAGGAGAAAAAAGGAAAATTAATGAGATGGTTAAGGCATGTTCAATGGAAATGAATGGATTGCGCACAAATGTTGATTTGAATATCATACATTTGGTCTCTTATGAGTGCCTCATTGCTATGGATTGGTGGGATGAGTACCATGTTGTCCTGGACTGTTACAATAAGGCATTTACATGTTTGGATGAGGAAAGAAATTTAAGAACAGTCCAAGGCATTCCAAGAGTTGTAACTATCAAAGAAGTTTTAGCATTGAAATTGAAGAGCTATAGGAAAGGATGTCAAGTATTTGCAGTGCACATGGAGGAGGAACCTAAATATAAAGTGTCAAATGTTGAAGACTGCACAGTACTGAAATAATTTGAGGATGTCTTTACAGAGATACCAGGGTTGCCACTGAAAATAGATATTGATTTCTCTATAAATTTGATGCATGTAGCAGAACCCATATCCAAGACTCCTTATAGGATGAGTATGCCAGAGCTTAAAGAGTTGCAGATGCAACTTGAAGAGATTCTGAAGAAGGGGTATATATGTCCAAGTATGATTCTTTGGGGTGCCCCAATATTTTTGGTGAAGAAGAAGGATAGTACGTTGAGACTTTGTATCGACTTCAGGTAATTGAACAGGTAACAATAAAGAACAAGTATCATTTTCCAAGGATAGATGATCTCTTTCATTAGTTGAGGGGCACACATATATTTTCAAAGATCGATCTCAGATCTGGATATCATCAAGTGAGAATTAGAAAAGAAGACATCATCAATATTTCCTTCAGAATGAGGTACGAACATTATGAATTCACAGTGGTGACTTTCATGTTGTCAAATACACCATTTGTATTCATGTGTTCGATGAATGGAGTTTTCATAGAATACTTAGATAAGTTTTTCATTGTATTTTTGGATGAAATACTTATTTACTTAAAGTCTAAAGAAGAGAATGGGTGGCAATTGAGGATGGTACTACAAGTATTGAAGGAGCATCAATTGTATGCAAAGTTAAGCAAGTGCTCATTTTACCAGCGACAAATTCACTATTTGGGTGATATCATTTTCAAGGAAGTAATAGATGTGGATCTGGAAAAGATAAAATCCGTTGAGGAATGGATGACACCAAGAAATGTCGTAGAGGTGAGGGCCTTTATGGGACTTGTAGGTTATTACAGAAGGTTTATTGAAGGATTTTCAAAGATTTCACACCCAATTACATCCTTGTAAAAGAAAGGTGTGCGATTTGAATGGACTCTGGAATGTGCAAGGAATTTTCAGCACTTAAAAATTTTGATGACAAGTGCGCCAATTTTGAGAATTTTTTATTCATATGAAGACTTCTCACATATGTACTATGATAAGATCATACCACCACTAAGGCTAGTATAGGATTTACCCCATTTCAGTTATTGTATGGTCAAGAGGCTATTATGCCAATTGAACTAGAGATTACTTCTTAATGTTTAGCATTACAAACTGAAGAATTGAATATTATTGAAATTTCTTAGAGAATTAATTCCCTTCTTGATTTGGAAGAACAAAGGGATTATGCCCTAGAAAATTTGAAAATAAGACACCAAACAGTCAATAAATATTTCAATAAAAGAGCTAAATCTGTTGATTTTAAAGTTGATAAAAAAGTGTTACTCTGGGATTCTACCCATGCTGAAAGAGGAAGACATACTAAGTTCCAAAAATGGTGGCTAGGTCCTTTCAAGATCGCTTTTGTCCTTGGCACCAATTCATATCTATTGAAGGACATGGATGAGTGATTGTTCTCTTATAGTACGAATGGTTCACATCTAAAACACTATGTTGAACCAACTTGAATGTTGATTGCATATTTTGTAAGTATTTTCTTTTTGTACATTTTTTCTTTGTTTTTACTTGATTATCGTTGTTGTTTTGTTTATCTTTTCTATTATGTTCTTGATTTCATAACCTTTTGTAGAGATGAGGAAAAATGGATCAATTTTGTCATTAAGTCATTATCTGTAGATATTGTTGGTCAGTAATGAAACCTGATACACATATGAGATATTATGGTACTCTTTTATTTAAATACTGATGAAGTATACCTTCGGTTTCATTTTTGTTGTGGAATAGATTGTTTTGACCCTCCCTTTTTCTCTTTTCCCTTTCTTCATTCCATTTATATTTTATAAGATCATATCATATGATTACATGAAACTTGCAGCAAATGTTGAATTCTCAATAAGGATTATTTCATACACATACTATGGTTTTATGATTGTTATACAAACAGGACCAAACCCCCCCATACATCCCACTTTCCATAAGTCATTCCACGAAGTCCCAGTCCATACATCACTTAAATTTCATTTTATTTCCCCTTGTTGTATAATGTTGTTCTTGGTTATTACAATCATCTCTTATTATGCCCCTGCCTATTTCATTCGAAACCAGAGTTCTAAGTTCTAAATCTACTATAAGAAGACTTCCCTGTGGAGTCGCCAGTTTTTGACACATAAAAGTGCAACAAGAGTCATGTCTACAAAGAATTGCAATATATTATACTTATATTATATGATATTAATAATTAATAGGTGGGACCCCTTAGGAGAAAATCATAATAAGTTGATTCCCTCCTAGACACTATGATTTCATAGAAATGTTTTGATCGAATTGATATTTGATTTTCTCGCATACATGAGTAGCTCTGCAACGGTGATTGGATATATTTCCATCCTTATATTTAATTCTAAATGATGTGATATTCGTCAAAATAAAAGGACCTCCAAGCAAACTATGCTACATATAAATACAATGATGTGTTATGAATGAAAATGTGATATGAATGCAATATGTTTTTTAAATTAAAAAGGGGTTGGTCAAGTTTTATTCATCATATACCACCAATGATATCGTATAAAGGTTCCAAAGTTATGCTAGGGTCATCGCGCACAAGTATGAATGAACTCAAGATTACAATGCAAGTCTCATATATCACACTTCGGGTTACTTGGTGTTTTAATTAATTTGACTTCTTTAAAAAATAGTGATGCTCATATACGATAGTGTGTATGGGATATGTGTCAAAGGTGTTGGATCATGTTGTCATTGATGCCAATGGTTTGATTGATTGATGTCATTTATTGATGTCAAGTGATTGTTTTATGTCAAAGGATTTATTGATTGATGATTGATGTAATATAATATGTATTGTCCTTGATGAGAATGCATAGATGAAGATGGATCAATGAGTTGTCATTGATACATGATGAAGATGGATCGATGTGGATCCATTGGTATATGA
>SNQJ01S0030777.1:10742-43431 GCA_010110895.2 Picea sitchensis
CACACTCATTCACCCCCCCTCTAAGTGTGGTAGGTGTGTCCAACAAAAGGTTTGGTCGACGGGTTGATATATGACATGAGATTGGAGTTGAGTTGGCGTTGAGTGTGCTCCATCGTGTAAGTTTTTGTTGGTTGCATTTAATGGTTGGTTGATGGTTGAAGCGACGTAGAGAAAATGAGTTCTGCTCATTTCCTTTTGTTGGTATACTAACTTTTGTATTGTCATTTGTTTGAGAGCTCGTCATTGTTGTTAAATGTGGTTTCGTATTTTGCAGTGGTTTGTCGAGATTCAAGGCTGCTTCTTCATTGATTTTGAGAAAATTTAAACATGTATGGAGCTCTTTGCCTCTTCTACCATCAATGATTTACTCTTGCTCTGATAAATTGGGATATTGACTCATTTGTTTGCATGTTGTATATGCGCTATGAATGTGCATCTTCGTTCTTGAATGAGAAATTTTCTAGGTTTTAATGGAATAAAATGACAAGTTCAAATGTTATGATGGCCATGACCTGGGTTTTGTACAATTTCAAAAAAAGAGAGATGGGTTCTTGTAAATAACGCGTTGTTAATATTTCTCATGATTCTGGTCTTCTATCCTCCCCCATGGGTTCATTTCGAACTCATTACGATTTTTTCTTTTAGAGAATCATTCAAATAAATGTTGTTAACAACCCCATTTTAAACTCCTGTTGGTTTCGCACTTATGGAAATTTTTACCAAGCTGATTATGATAAGTGTTTTGTTATTTTATGGTTTCAAACCCCAACAGTATGAATGCATGAGGGTTCGTTGGGTATTGTTTATCATGTTTGTAGCTCACATTTCCCTATGTTTCCATCATATCCATTCTATACGAAGCCATTATGTCAACCTCCCTTTCAACTTGTCATCTAGTCAACCCTTAAACAGTTTTGTTTTTTCCTCATTTGGTTGTGCAAAGATATCATCAACTACTTGCAAAATGGGTTTTGTTTCAAAATGAGGGTTTCGCCTGATCCTTGCTTCGAGTTGTTCATTCTGTAATGGGTGATTAAATTCAGGAGTTATTGTAAAAGCTTATATGAGTCCCTCAACTTAGGCATCATTCCATGACTTGTTTGTTGTTATTTACTGCCGCAAATTTGTTTCATGAGTTCCGGTAACATGTTATTGGGATTGTTTGGTCGGCACAATCTTTTGAGAATTTTAGGGTTGGTTTAAGTTCGATCTACTACAAGATGAAAGGTGAAAATAATATGGATTATGAGCTAAGTTTATTATCCTTTGTCACCTTGATATTGAATTCATTTTGTCATAAAAGATGAGTTTAATGGATTAAATTTTGATAGAACAAAGTTTAAAAGAGTATTGTTCCAAGGATAAAAACATTATGATTAAAAAGATTTTGGGAATTTTGTTTGACTAATTGTTTTCCAGAAATTATAAAAAGAAAAGGGATGTGAACTTGTGATTATAAGGATATGGTCCAATTTCATTTCCCACTAAGTATATTCATTTTTTGTTAATTACAAACCCTTCATAATTCCCGAATCATTTTGTTTTCCCATGTCCTGATTCTCATAAGAAATTTTTGATAGTTTGAAGGCTTTTAAGAGACAAATTTTCAAATGAAGAGTATAGATAGAGTTGAAGAGATTTGCAGTTATATGAGGCTCATGATATGAGTATATAATATGTATTTGGGGTTCAAGATTGTTTGTATGTAGAAAATTATGTATAATTTCCGTGTCATGAATCTATTTTTCATTTATTACAAATCATGCCATATCGTATATGTCATTATATCTCCCTGTTCTAAATGATATTATGGATCAAAATGCAACATGATTATGGTTGTTATATACAGAGTGATTAATTGTTGCATATATTATAATGCATGAAATGAAGAGAGCCAATATTTCAATTTTATCTTTAGGCAGAGTATTTGATGATTGATTAGTTATTTTGATTCATAGTCTGATTAGAATTTGCTTTAGATATGATCTTTTTTAGCTGAGGTAGCCATGGTAGAGGAGGAAATAGGGGAAGAAATATTTTTTGGCAAAGAGGCCATAGGAGACCCAGATTTTTTATTCATTTTAATGTTGACCCGCAAGAATTAAATCAATTGTTTCAAGTTGGGTTCTTCAACCTAGTCGATCAAGGAATTTTCCAACCTCATCTTAGACCTGAGAGACCCCATTTCCAACCTTGTCAGATTTTTTCAAATGTTCATGTACCTACTCATGTCTCTCTCCAACCAGAATTCCCCATCAATGTTGGGTGGCAAGAAATTGTTCACCAACCTACAGTTCATCACAATGGTTGACCCATTGTTTTATTGCCACTTCCTCCACCACCTCCATTGAACCAGCATGCCTAGCAACTTAGACATCTTATTTACCATATTTGCGTGCCATTAAAATATTGAAGACTTCCATCCTTGAAAAGAGGCAAATAAACCTCATACTTGAAAACCTCTTTTCAACAAATAAAGCATAAAGTAGTGAAAAGAGGCAAACTACCTCACACAACAAATCTGGAATTTGAATTTCATGTCAGTTGGATGAAGAGTTTTATTTATGTTTGAATTATATTTTTGGGGCAGCATGATATTACATTTTTGGACAACCCTAATATATTTATTTATTATATGGTGAAATATTTTATTTTTGTTTTTGTAACAGAAATGGATATGTTTTGATATTAAAATTTCTGACATAAATGCCCATTTACA
This sequence comes from Picea sitchensis, assembly GCA_010110895.2. Lineage (NCBI taxonomy): Eukaryota > Viridiplantae > Streptophyta > Pinopsida > Pinales > Pinaceae > Picea > Picea sitchensis. The sequence goes on from SNQJ01S0030777.1 coordinate 13,462, forward strand.
ATCTTTCCAATTTGTCAGGATAGCTCCCATTGTTCCTCTATAGTCAGGATCACCCCGTCTCTAATTTTTACATAGCAGTGCTTCTTGAAATACAGATATCCCTTTAACGGCACGAATTCCCCTGACTTAAAAATGCATACGAACTGCTTTAGCAAAAGGCAAAAAAACATAAGAACACTTCTAAGGAATTGGAACCCAGTTTTACTTATCGTTCCATACTAGATTGCCCGCAAGAAGAAGAGTAGCTCTATTTGCTTACACATATGTCTCTTTGTTGTTTCCCCTCGGAACATGGAAGAAGCTAATCTTCTGAAAGAAGTTGACAGTCTTTCTAATTCTCTCCATCAATCTAGAAAGTTGGAGATCCTTCGGATTTGAGTTTTCCACTAGCATTTTTATGAGGGTCTGAGAATCACCAATGATATTTGCTTCCTTGATGTGCATCTTTTGCAAAATCTTGAGGCCTTGAAGCAATGCCAATGCCTCTGTCTGGGTGTTGGTATCTTGGCCAAGGCCCCATGCATACATGTGCTCAGTTTGTCCTTGCTTGTTTTTTATGACTCCCCCTGCACCTGCATTTCCCGGATTTCCTTTTGCCGCCCCATCAAAGGACAAGGAGTAGAAATCCATTTCCTTGTTCCAATTTCTGAAACTTTCTTCTGGAATTCTGATTTTCCACTCCTTTCTCTTTTCCACTTGGGTATCTGTGTTGGAATAAATCAATCCCAGCGATCTTCCCCACTCCACCTCATGAGAGGAGAGGTTTTTATCTATGAAGCTCCACATATGCTCATTCAGGAATTCTTTGAGGGAGACTATTGTCCTAGTCATGATGACATTTGCATTGTGCGTTTTCCCTTGGAAGATCTTATTGTTCTGCTCCAACCAGATTTTCCAGCAGGTAAGTTTTGGCAGAAGCAACCATGTGGCCTTGAACCAACTATTGTTTGGGAGCTGTCTAGGGTAACAATGCAGCCAATTAGTGTGCAATTCGACAATATTTGTTGGAAGCATTGTGTTCACTTGGAAGTGGGACATCACTTCGCCCCAAACTTCTAAAGTGTATCTGCATTCCAACATGATGTGGTTGGTGTTTTCTTCATTTTCTAGACACAGGGAACATATGGAGGGGTCATGGAAGCCTTTATTTGCTAGGTTGTCTATTGTAAGCACTTGATTTTGACATAGCAACCAATTAAACAGATCAATTTTGGGGATGCATTTTTGTTTCCAGAGACCTATCCATAGCGATGGACATGGGGGAGCATATGGAATTGCTCGTAGCAAGTTGTAACCATGTGCCACAGAGTATACACCGGAATTTGACCCCCAACCTCTCTGTTTGTTCTTCTTTTCATGCATTGGAGCCTTCCCTTTAAGCTTGGCGCACAATTTCAACCAAGAGTTTTCCATATTATTTGGCAAATTCGGCTTTCTCCACTTCATCCAGTCGTTTTCTTTCCAAACTGAGATATCCCACAGAGAGACCAGGCCCACATTCTTCATCCAAAGACGCAAATCCTGAAGCTCATGGATGTCCATGAGGGGAGCCTTTTTCATTATTCAATCTTCCTAGATCTTTATAATTTTCCCATTCCCCGAGATCTAGTATAAATTTTCTTGAATGAGCGAATGAGCTTGCATGCACAATTTGTGAATTTGCGATCCATTAGTGACTTTGACAGGTCCTTCAAGGCAATGTTTTCTTGGACCCATAAAATATTTCTTCCAGAGTGCACATTGTGCCTAGCCAGCCTTAGGAGCAATCTGCCTCCAGAGAAGTTTGGCACCCAACGCTAAATTATGCGTTCTCATATCTTTGAAGTTCAGGCCTCCCTCTAAAAGTGGCTTGGTGAATTTGTCCTAGTTGACAAGAGGCAGTCTGTCTCTATTTTGTTTACCTCCTTTCCATAAGAATCTTCTTACACATCCTTCCATCTTCCTGAGTGTTCTAAGGGGAGATAGCATAAGGGAATCTTGATAGATTGGGAGACTATTTAAAACCGATTTTATAAGCACTGTCTTTCCTACGATATTCAACCAAGAGAATCCCCAAGCCTTCATTTTATTTTTAAATTTATCAATGATGGGGGTCCAATCCTTACTTGTAGGATTTTTTTGGAAGATAGGCAGCCCAAGGTACTTAAAAGATGTCCAATGCATCAAGCCACCAAATCCCCGGCATATGGAAATGGAATTGAGGTCCCTTTGCGTCACGTTCCAGCCATAGAAATGGCATTTTTCTAAATTCAGTTTGTTGCCCGAGGCCTCGCAGAACTCGTCCACCACCAACTTGAATTGACTGGCAATATGAACAGAAGCTTCCCCAAGGAGGAGGGAATCATCTACGAATAGATCATGATTGATTTCTTTTACTCCTCTCGCTATTTGGAGGCCTAAAATATCCTGGTCAGTTCTGCTTTTTTCCAGGGTGAAGCTTACGGTAGAGGCTTGGAGAACAAAGAGCATAGGGGAAAGCAGGCATCCTTTCCCTAGCCCACACGTGGCTTTAAAAAATTCGGTTTCTCTCCCATTCACTAGCGGAGTGATCCAGGGCTCGGATATACATGCTTTGATCCAATTAATAAAGCCACGCCCAAAACCAATTTTTTGCAAAACTTCGAACAGGAAAGAATGCCTGACCTTGTCAAACGCATTTGCAAAGTCTAGTTTAACAATCATACATTTTTCTCTTCTCTTCAGACTTGAGTGAAGCGCTTCTTGGACTAAGATTATGTTGTTCGTGATTTTCCTTCCTTGAACGAATCCCTCTTGATTCTCCGGTATGAGGTCTAAAAGAAGCCCTTTCAATCTGTTGGCGATAACTTTTGTTATGATCTTGTATCCAATGTTGCACAAAGAAATGGGGTGGAACCTATTGAAGGAATGCACACCCTTTTCTTTCGGTATGAGGGCGAGGAACGTGGAATTTGTGTTGCCCCCAATTTTCTTACAGTCTTGGGATTTCAGGATCATTTTATGTAAGTCTTTTTTCACAATCTGCCAGCAAAATTGGATGAAATTTGTCGTGAACCCATCTGGACCTGGGGCTTTATCAGGGCTCATAGCAAACAAGGCATCCTTTATCTCTTTCCTAGTGACCTTAGCCTCTAGCTTCTGATTCATTCTAGCTGTAATTTTAGGAAGTATCTCATTTAGAAGTTTGTCACTGCGTCCCTGCACCTCTACTTCATTAAAGAGGATTTTGAAATGATTAAAGGCATCATTTTTAATGCTTGGGAAATTGTCATACGTTTGAGGACCATCCTTAATTTCTGAGATGGAATTGTAACCTCTCCTAGCTTGGGCTTGCTTATGGAAATAGGAGGTGTTTCTGTCTCCTGATTTCAACCACAGGCTTCTAGATTTTTGCCTCCAGTATTCCTCCTCCTGTCTACAAGCGTTCTGAAACTTTTGTTGCAGCTCTTCCTCCCTTTTTAAGATAGCGCTCGAAATTTCAGCCTCTTCCATAATGACTTGATGGGTCTCAAGATCTGCTTGGATTTGTTTTCTTTCATCCTCAGGACTAGGGATGGTTTTAGCCCAGCTTTTCAAGGCTGACTTCACTCTTCTTAACTTTTCCTCCCATACATAGAATGGGGATCCCGTGACCTACATCCTCCATATTTCTTCAACCTTCTTCAAAAAATCCTTTTGACTTATCCAGAGAGGACTAAATCTAAAGGGAATAGGGCCTAAATTCCTTTGAGGAGTGAGAACCATCATTATGGGCTTATGATCCGAAGTGATATTAGAAAGAATCTTCATTTTCACATCAATACAAAGAAGAAGGTAGGAAATTTGGAGAAGAAACCTATCTAACCTGGCAGCGATATGCCCAGGGCCTACTCGCTTATTTGACCAAGTGTACTTACCTCGAGAAGTCTTGATGCCGAGAAGATCCCAGTCTTGGATGAGGTCCTCCACCCACTCTCGAGTCATATCTCTAACAATACATCCCCCACGCTTTTTTCTCTGACTGAGGGAGATGTTTAGGTCCCCTGTGATTATAATGTTTTCTAGAACTCCCTTATCCGCTAGGTCTCTGAGTGAGTCCCAACAAAATTTCTTTTCCCCTACATTTACCGGAACATAAACATTGAAAAGGCTGAAAACCTCCATCGAGTCTTGGTGTTGAAATTTTGTGAGCAACCAATGTACATTTTTTTTTTCAGCTACCATCTTATATTTAGAGTTGTTCCAAAGAGTGCCAAGACCTCTTGAGGCTCCTCTGGCTGAAGTAGTATTTATCCCTCCTTTTTTCCAAAATCTTTTGTTGCTTTGGAGGAAGAAATTTTCCTCCAGTTTTGTCTCCTGGACTAGCAATATGTTTGGGTTTTCTGTCTTGATTAGGGCCCTCGTGGATTCTTCTTTCGTATTGCTTCCCAAACCTCTATAGTTCCAGGAGATCACTTTCATTATTTATTTTTGTGAGAGTGCGGGCCTCCCTTGGAGCCCTGTCCCTGGTTTCTTGCCATCTTTGGGGTTTTGGCCAAAACATTTTCCAAGGTTGGTTGGCTTCCCTACACTTTATCTTTGTATGTTTCTTTTTCTCTCTTCTCTCTGGATGACATCCTTCCCCTTGCCGATATTCGGACCATGGATAGAGAGTATTCTATCTCTCCTTCCTCTTCGGATTCTTCCGAGCCTTGGCTTCCCACATCGTTGGTCGTGCCCTTGTCTTTGGATCTTTCTAATTCTCTTTCTGCATGCCTTGCTTCCTTTATCACTGCATCCTCAACATCCTCCTTATCTTTGTTTCTTGCAATCTCCATCTTCTCCTTCTGAGGTGGCTCCCCTTCAGGGATTTCTTGAGAAGCCAGGCCGAGAGGTTCGAACATGTTTCCTGACTCTTTTGACTGGAGCTTTTTCTAGGGCGCATTGTTATCTTTGGCCTGATTTCCTTTGCTCTTCTCGTGCCCTGTCGTATTTGAGATCTTTGGGTTAGCTTTGGATCTCTTAACCTGCTTCCATCCTTCCTCTTTTACCTTATCTTCCTCACTAATTTTTGCGCAATTTCTAGCAAAATGCCTGTATTCGTGACACCCCCGGCACTTGAACGAAAGTTGTTCATAATCCAGTTTTTGTATGTGAGACCAACTTCCAACCTTGATTTTGATAGCCTCCGGGAGCCCTACCTCAAGATACACCTCCACACATATTTAGGCGTAGTCATATTGATCTTTATTATGTGCCCTATCATTGAATTTTCCAAGTGCATCTCCTATATGTTTCAATGAGTCCCAATTTCAGCAGTGAATTGGGAGATTAGGCATTCTGACCCACACTGGATCTGCTGAGGGAATGTCCTCTTCTAGGTCGAAATCTGGAGTCCATTTATTTAGGCACAATCCTTGAGGTCCCATAAAGTATGGGCCATTCCTGAAGATCAAATCCTTGTCATCTCTGGAGGTGAATTCGAAGAGAAAATAGCCTATGCCCAGGAAATGAGAGGTGACATTTTGTTTAATCAACGGCTTCCAATTTCTTATGACCCAGGTTTCAGTGGCTTTGGGGGACAGCCATAGGCCGATGAACTGCCCAACAAGCACGTGATTAGTCAATGACAGGGCGACTTGTATGGGAACGTCTGGTGGGAGGGAGACCTCCAGCATTTCTTTCACTCTTTTAACGAACTTAGATCTTTCCGCGTTTTTCTTCTTGGGCAAGGAATTGATCAACGAGCAGAAGGCAACATCGTTTGGAGGGGGCGGAGGAGGTTGGGGAGGAGAGGAGGCCCTAGGCGAGCCCTTCTCCTCCATGGTGGCGGAAACCCTAGCAACAGAGATACAGAGTTGCAACGTGCGCGTCATCTATTATATGGTGAAACATTTTAATTATTGGAAAACATGTGAATTATTTTGGGAGACACAAGGGGACTTTAAATCCATGATATATGAGTTTTTAATTGGTGGCATATTTTATTGTTTGGATAACTTGTGGAGCGAAAAGGGGGGAATCAAAACTAAAAATATTTTAGAGGAATCAGGGGGTCCCACCTATTAGTTATTATTCAATATACCCTTATTTATTATTTATTATTTTACTACTATTATTTTTCCCTAATTGGTGTTAAGTCAATTAAGACTTAACTAAAAAGTTGGTTGATGTTGATGATTATAGCTTCATGACAAATCCTCTAGGGCATAGACTGAGTGACTCGGCCGGAGAGAGCCCATGATTTGGGTGTTCCCATGAGATAGGTGTGTCGTTCCTCTCTGAGACTGAGATGGACTGTTGTGTGCCCCTGTGTGGGGTAAGGATGCCCATGAGATGGGTGTGTCGATGTGTGTGCCCCTGTGTGGGGTGAGAATTCCCATGAGATGGTTGTGTTGTTTGATATGAAATGATGTGTACCCCTGTGAGGGGTGAAGTTTCCCATGTGATGGGTGTATCGTTCTCCTCTGTGTAGAGAGTTGATACAATGTTGTAATCCAGATGATTCTCCTGTGAGACTCAGTAAGATAGAGATCTGTTGAGTAGGATGTCCATGTGGTTGAGCATAGGTGGACGTACCCATAGTGGTTGAGCACTAGTGGGTGTGTCATATCCCTTTCTATATTTTCTAAGAGTAATATTTACCTATAACCCGTGTGATGTAAAGGGTACAGGTCAGCCCCACCATAAAGTGAAAGATAAATAATATTGTAATTATTAATTATATTATGAGTTATTAAGGTCGGACTTGTTGTTCCAATAGACACCACTTTTGATGTGTCTAGTCCAGTATAAATAAAGGAGATTTCCCATTGAGGAAACACAACTCACATGTAATTTCAGAATTTCAGCAAGTACATCTTCTAGGGCTGAAGTGCACACCTCTCTTGGGTGTTAGCTTCTTGGTTTTGGAGAGCACCCTTTTGTGTGTTATGTCTATGGTGTGGGAGGTATTTCTCTTGAGAATATAGCAAAGGATTGTTGGGTTTTCTTCCCTTGTTGAGAAGGGTTTCCCAGGATATTTCTTGTGCATGGTATTTCTTCTTGTGATCTTGGTTATTGCAACAATTGTGAATGGTGTAGTTGCATTTGTTTATGGTTCAAGTAAATGCTAAAATTGAAATAAAACTCATACTTGAGCCTATAATAGTGAAAATTCAACATGGTATCAGAGCTTAGGTCTTGAAGAACCCATTGCACAAGCATTAAAGCAACTGCCCTCTCCTCTTTGCAATTTCGTACTGCCCTCTAGGGTCTTTTGCAATTATGTATGACCCTCTCCTTTTGGGTGATTTCAGCACCTTAAACTTGGACGTTGGGGATAAAAATTATATAGGAGTGTATGGCCTCCTTCAGCGCACCTCCGGGAAGCTTTAGATTGATTTTCCGATCATTTTGGATTTTTGGCCCTAGGGTTTCACAATTTTCTGCAAAAAATTCAGAATTAGGGTTTTTGCACCTCATTGAAGGAGATTTTTAGCTCACCAGTGTTCTTCTAACTTTCAAGGCTTATTTTTAGCAGTCATAAGACCAAAAAAACCTAATATTGCTAGCCTATCCTAGTTGTTAGGTTTCCTATCCCAGTTGACAAGGGTTTGTGATGAATCTAAAAATATGATGAAAAGAACCTTGGTGGAAGATAGGCTTGCTTGATCAAGCAACTTCAGTTTCCGGAAGTCAAGAATTTAGATCACTCTTGAAGAGGAAGATCTATTGTGGGTGATATAAAAATATTTACCAGAGACAACTACCGATGAAGAGAAGGAAGAAAGGAAGGAAGATAACTTCAAGGCAAGGAAGATAATCATCTACTTAAGCTCTTATATTGAAGGGCCAGCTTCAAAATATCAAAATGACAACAGGTGACACCGTTTCTAAACTCTTCATGAAAATATTAGAGATCATAGATCAGATAGGAGCCATTGGACAAATCATATCAGCACTCTCAGGTATGCACTTGTATATATTATTTGTTTCATTGTCATGAGGGTACTTGCAGGAGGAAGAAACCTTTGTTGAAATCATGGATCCAGAGGGATCTCTGTGCATTCAGAGGAACAACGCACTAGAAGTGAAGACTCCATGTTTGATTGTTTTAATTATCATGCCTCTAACCTACATTTCTAAGTTTGCTACATTACAAGTAGGCGTTGTAGCTGTGACAACAATCCTTAAATTGTTTTGATTCTAGAGATGTACTCATTATTCTCCTCTAGGAGATATTTGTGTCTTGTTTCCTTTCATTTGTTTTCTTGTTCCAGGAAGATTAACAACAAAGGAATGTGTTTATCCTTCAGACTTCAGAGGGAGTCACTGGACTCATAAGGAGTCAAAACTATTTGATAAAGAGGAAGAACAAAACCATCATTGAAGCAACCAAAGCAATGATACATGATCACCATATACCTATGGTTCTATGGGCAGAAGCATCCATGACAGCAGTATATGGTCAGAACATGAGTACTCACCAGATTTTGAAGAACATGACTCATGAAGAAGCCTTCACCAAAGTGAACCCTAAGGTAGGACACTTTAGGATATTTGGGTGTCCAAGTATATATTCATGCACCCAAAGAAAAGAGATCCAAGCTAGACCCTTCATGGAGAAAGGGTACATTTGTGGGATGCAATGAATATTCGAAGGCATATCAGATATACATCCCTGGTCAGAGACAGATTGAGGTAAGAAGAGATGTTATCTTTGAAGAAGAGATAGCCTTTCAAAGATCTAAACAATCTCAGATGGAGATTGACAGTGAGACAGTACCTTCTCCCCCTTTAATAGTTTAGGGGGAGACAACCATTATTCTAGTTGATCCAGTAGTTCCATCTCATCCAGTTGCTCCAATTGATATCCCCAAAGATATTGTAGTAGGGCATAAAAGGCATTCTTGGGCTCGACAAAATCTGCAGGAGGCAGAGGGACATGCAGCCCCTCAAGGAACATCCTGAGAGAGCAAGAGACCAAAGAGATTTTCGAGCTACTTTTCAGCCATGAGCCACATCATTGATTATGAGCCTTCTTGTTGTGGAGAAATGACAGGTGAGTAGGTATGGAAAGATTCCATGACATAAGAATATCATTCCATCTTGAAGAATGATGTATGGGATATTGTTTTGAGACCATAAGGGAAGTTTGTAGTGACTTCCAAGTGGATCTATAAGATCAAGCATGCAGCTGATGGAAGTGTCAAGAAATACAAAGTGAGATTTATAGCCAGAGGATTCTCGCAAGTAGATGGAGTTGACTATGATGAGACATTATCTCCAATAGCCTGATACACTTCCATTTGTACTATCATTTCACTAGCTACATCCATGGGTTGGAAACTACATCAGATGGATGTAAAGACAACCTTTCTCAATGGTGAGATTGAGGAAGAATTTTTTATTGAGAAACGAGAAGGATTCATGATACACGATGAGAAATATCATGTGTGTAGATTGAATAAATCCCTATATGGACTAAAGCAAGCACCTCGTGCTTGGTATGAGAAAATGGATGGATTCTTGATGAGTTTTGGATTCAGCAAGAGTGTTGTTGATCCAAACCTATATTATCATATTGTTGGTAATGAGTGTCTATTCTTGGTCATGTATGTGGATGACATATTCCTCACCAGTTCATAAAGACTTATTGTTGAATGCAAGCAAATATTGACTTCTGAATTCAAGATGAAGGATCTGGGTATGATGCACTACTTCTTGGGACTAGAAGTATGGCAGAGGACTGATGAGATTTTCCTGAGTCAAGGAAAATATACAGTGGAGATATTGAAGAAGTTCGGTATGACAGAGTGCAAATCCATGCCTACACCGATGGTGATGGATTTGAATCAAATGAATGATGCTTCTACTTATTCAGGCAAGATTGATCCACATTTGTACCAACAGCTGATTGGATCATTAATGTATATGGTTAACACCAGACCTGATATATGTTATGTAGTGAATGTACTTATTCAGTTCATGAGTTAGCCAAGACAGACTCACTAGATAGTAGTGAAGCATGTATTGAGATATCTACGAAGCATAGTTGGATATGGCCTGAGATATGCCTCTAGTGTAGACTTGAGTTTGCAAGAATATGTCGATGCAGATTAGGCAGGGAGCGTAATGGACTGGAAGAGCACATACATTTGTTGTTATACCTTGGGGTCTACCATGGTTTCCTGGTGCAGTAGAAAATAGAGCTTTTTGGCCTTGAGTATCGCAAAAGTAGAGTATATAGCATTGAGTGTGGAAATCTATGAAGCAGTGTGGCTTCGCAAGCTACTGACAGATTTATTTGATCATGAGATGGATCCTACCATTATTCATTGTGATAACCAGGACTGTGTGAAGCTCTCTTAGAACCCTGTGTTTCATGATAGATCGAAATACATTGAGATAAAATATCATTATATCATAGACATGGTGCAGAGGAAAGCAGTAAATGTGTAGTACCTCCCTACACATGAGCAGATTGAAGATATCTTCACCAAACCGCTTGTGAAGATGAAGTTTGAGTACTTTCGTGAGAGAATTGGTCTGGTGGGGAATGCCTCCCTAGCTGAGAGGGAGTGTTGATGATTACATCTTCGTGATAAATCCTCCAGGACATAGACTGAGTGAGTCGTCATGTGAGAGAGCCCATGATTTGGGTGTGCCCATGAGATGGGTGTGTCGTTCCTCTCTGAGACTGAGATGGAACATTGTATGCCCATGTGTGGGGTAAGGATGCCCATGAGATGGGTGTGTCGATGTGTGTGTCCCTGTGTGGGGTGAGAATCGCCATGATATGGGTGTGTCGTTTGAGATGAAATGATGTGTACCCATGTGAGGGGTGAAGGTTCCCATGTGATGGGTGTATCGTTCTTCTCCTTGTAGAGAGTTGAGACGATGTGGTACTCCATATGATTCTCCTGTGAGACTCAATGAGATAGAGATCTATTGAGTAGGACATCCTTGTGGCTAAGCATAGGTGGGCGTGCCCCTAGTGGCTAAGCACTACTAGGTGTGTGAGATCCCTTGCTATATTGTCTAAGAGCAATATTTACCTGTAACCCTAATTGTGATGTAAAGGGTACAAGTCGGCCCCACCATAAAGTGAAAGATAATTAATGTAAAAGATAATTAATATTGGTATCGTCAACATACCTTTTCCATTTGGATGGTTTCAGAGGGTGTGTTTCAAGGGCATTTTTCTCAAACTTCTCCATGTAGAGGTTGGCTACAGTTGGGGATAAAGGAGATCCCATGGCTACTTTGCTTGTTTGTTTGAAAAACTCTCCTTGGAAGCTGAAGAAAGTTTATTTTAGACACACTTATGCTAGTCTAGTTGTTTGAGGGTCTACTACCTCCTTTATAAATTGAATGGCCTCATTTAGCGGGATCTTCATAAAAAGTGAAACTACAACAAAGTTGATGAGCATATCCTTTGATTCAATTTTCTCCTCTCTTATGAGTTCCACGAAGTCTCTTGAATCCTTGATGTATGAGTCTGTTTTGTCGATTAATGGTCCTAGGATTCTTGCCACATACTTGGCTATTTCATAGGTTGGGGAACCGATTGTGTTGACAATTGGTATTAGAGGGGATCCTTCCTTGTGGATCTTAGGGAGTCCATAAATTCTAGGGGTGATTAAGCAGTTTGGGGTTAATCATTTTTTCATCCATTCGTCGAGGTTGGATACTTTAATGGCCTTCTTGAATTCTTTGATGACCTTGGATATTGGGTTGGTCTCTAGCTTCTTGTAACTGCCAGTCACATTGATATGCTCCATCATTTTGGTGTCGTAGTCTATTTTGTTCATGACTATTGTAGCCCCTCCTTTATCAGCTCTTAGAATCACAATGTTTTCATTGTTTATGAGGTTCTTTATGGCCTCTTTCTCCTTTTTGTTGATGTTATTTTTAGGTGGTTTTGCATTCATGAGGGCCATGGCGCAGTCTTTCCTAATGGCATCCTTATATTCTTCATTGAGGTTTTTTATGTTGTCTTCTATGTTGCAGACTATGTTTTCTACCGGGACGGTTTTTGGAGCAATGGCGAACCCTAATCCTTTCTTTAGGATATCTATTTTTTCCTTGTTAAGATCATGGTTGGACAAGTTTACCACTTTCCTATCATCGTTTGTTGTAGATTTATCCATGTTATCTGTGGTGTTATCTCTGTTGCCTGTCGCATCCCTTTTTGCTGTGAGATTTTTTATTTTTTGTGTGTGGCGTTCAATAGCTTTGTGTCTCTCTCTGTCTTCCTTCAATGCGGTGCTGGCATCCATCACGGTCCAGAGGTCCATACGAATCTTATGCGCGAGCTATAAGTGAAGTTCCAGTGCGTTTCTTGACAGAGCATCCAATGATACACGCATTTTTCTTAATTCTCCTCGGACTAGGGCACGACTGAGCCGTTCAAATGCTTTGTAGTTCCATCTGCTATGTATTTGGTGATTAATGAGGGCAAAACTCAGTGTTAGGTTATTGTCTCTACATTTTTTAAGAAAATCAAGATCAGTAGCTCAACTAACGATTTTAATCCATATGTTTTCTAGTAAATGGATATTGTTACAGGATTCCCTTCCGTACATGGAAGATATTGTTGTTTTTAAGTTTTTGTGGTGAGGATTTTTGCATGTGTTGTTCAGATAATCCACAATTGGTGTCATTTTTTCATCGACGTTTCGAATCTGAATCAGGATTCATCATCGGGACTAATCGTCGAATGAGAGATAGTTGATCATCGTAAATTAATACTTTAAATGCAAGACAAATTTTTATTTTAAAAGTTATTAACTAATTCGGTTATCCTAATTTCGGAGTTCAATTTAATTAATGAGACTTAGTAATTATTACCTAAGTATGGATGATAGAATTATGGGTATAAATCTAGGGTTTTGAGAGTGATTTGGAGGTTATTTATTTATTATTTTTAGGGTTTAGTCATGACTTTATTAGATTGATTAGATATGAGTATTACTTGTTTATGATTAGTATAATAATTAGTGTGTATAAGTATAAAAAAACTAGGTTATAGGAGGCTTTTAATTATATATTTGTTTAGGGTTTTAGGTAATTAGGTTTTACTCCTAATTAATTATTTAATAGTGTTAATGTATATGTAGTGGGGTTCTTTGTGATTATTTTTAAAGTGATTAGGATATTAATATCATATGATTACATGTGTACATTAGTATTGAAAATCAATTAAATAATAAGTCAATAATTAATGATTATTACCTAAGTGTGGATATTATAGCTAGGTGTCAATATTGATAATAGTGTGAAATCTAGGTTTCTTTAATCATTTAGGGTTTTTTAAGCACTTAGGTTTTAATTATAACTAATTATGTGAATTGACAGTGTTTTAATATAATTTTGTAGGGTAATAATATCCAATGAGGGTTTAGGGTTTGTAAAAGGATTAGGGTATATAGGGTTTAATTAATAAAGTATATAGTGACAAGTTTTTAAATTAGAATTTTTATAGTAGTAGTAAGACTAGTTAGACCCCTAAACCTAAGAACCTATTCAAATTAAACCAAAACAAGCAGGGAAAGGAAAGGAAAAGGTCAGTGTCATACCTGATTTGGTACATGATGGTCCCTTACTTGGTTGATTAATGGGTGCCAAAAGCTACTTACCTCCAGACCACCGTCTCTGTTCATGTTGTTGGTGTGCTTGATTATTTCCAGAGCTTATCTTAAGCGTCTTTTGTAGTAGTGACCCTCTTTTTCTAGTATCTTGGTATCCTCAAGGCAAACATGATGTTTTGTTTTGAGGGAGTGTTCTGCTAAGGCGGAAGAGCGGGTGCGTTCATTTCTAATGTCTTCTTCGTGTTCCTTAATCCTTACCTGGAATGATCGTCCAGTTTCACCAATGTAACATTTCCCACATGAACAAGAGACCTTGTAGATGCCTTTCTCTTGTCGGTTGTCTATAGGGTCCTTTTCAAACTTCATTCCTTGTCTGATAGTAATTAGGGGTTTGAAGGAGGTCATAATTTCTTTTCTTTTTAAAACCTTGGCAATATTGTCTATGACACCCCGAATGTAGGGAAGAAAGGCTTTAATGTTGGAGGTTTGATCATTCTGTGTACGAGTCATTCTTTCCTTCTTATCGATTGCCTTTTTTATGTCTCTATTTCTATATCCAATGTTCTTGAAGACCTTATTTAAGTGGTATATTTCTTCTTTGAGATGTTCCTTGTCATAAATTCTTGTTGCCCTTATGGCCATGGTGTTGAGAACCCCCATCTTTTGAGAGGGGTGGTGGTGGGATTCGGTGTGAAGGTAGTTGTCTGTGTGAGTTTTCTTCTTGAAAACCTTGTGCCCAAGTGTGCCATCATGTTTCCTATTTATAAGCACGTCTAGTAAGGGTATGCTATTATTATCTTCTAGTTCCATGGTGAATTTGATGTTCTCAGAAATTCCATTGACGTGCTCAAAGAATCTGTCTAGTTCTTCTTTGCCATGGGGCCACTTGACATTGGTATCATCAACATACCTTTTCCATCTAGATGGTTTTAGGGGGTATGTTTCAAGGGAATGTTTCTCAAACTTCTCCATGTAGAGGTTGGCTACAATTGGGGATAAAGGAGATCCCATGTCTACTTCATTTGTTTGTTCGAAAAACTCTCCTTGGAAGCTAAAGAAAGTTGATTTTAGACACACTTATGCTAGTCTAGTTTTGTGAGGGTCTGCTACCTCCTTTATAACTTGAATGGCCTCATTTAGCGGGATCTTCGTAAAAAGTGAAACTACATCAAAGCTGATGAGCATATCCTTTGATTCAATTTTCTCCTCTCTTATGAGTTCCACGAAGTCTCTTGAATCCTTGATGTATGAGTTTGTTTTGCCGACTAATGGTCCTAGGATTCTTGCCATGCACTTGGCTAGTTCATAGGTTGGGGAACCGATTGTGTTGACAATTGATCTTAGAGGGGCTCCTTCCTTATGGATCTTAGGGAGTCTATAAATTCTAGGGGTGATTAGGCAGCTTAGGGTTAATCGTTTTTTCATCCATTCGTCGAGGTTGGAGCCTTTAATGGCCTTCTTGACTTCTTTGATGACCTTGGATATTGGGTTGTTGTCTAGATTCTTGTAACTGCCATTCTTGGTGAGATGCTCCATCATTTTGGGATTGTAGTCTATTTTTTTCATGACTACTGTAGCCCCTCCTTTATCATCTCTTAGAATCACAATGTTTTCATTGTTTCTGAGGTTCTTTATGGCCTCTTTCTCCTTTTTGTTGATGTTATTTTTAGGTGGTTTTTAATTCCTGAGGACCATGGCATAGTCTTGCCTAATGGCATCCTTATCTTCTTCATTGAGGTTTCTATGATGTCTTCTATGCTGCAAACTATGTTTTCTACTGGGACGGTTTTCGAAGCAATGGCGAACCCTAATCCTTTCTTTAGGATATTTATTTCTTCCTTGTTAAGATCATGGTTGGACAGGTTTACCACTTTCCTGTCATCGTTTTTTGTAGCTTTATAGCTGTTATCTGTGGCGTTATCTCTGTTTCCTGTCGCGTCCCTTTTTGCTGTGAGATTTTGTAATTTTCATGTTTGGCGTTCAATAGCTTTGTGTCTCTCTCTATATGCCTTCAATGTGGCGATGGCATCCATCACAGTCCAGAGGTCCATACGAATCTTATGCGTGATTTATAAGTGAAGTTCCAGTGTGTTTCTTGACAGAGTGTCCAATGATATGCGTGTTTTTCTTAATTATCCCCGAACTAGGGCATGACTGAGTCGTTCAAATGCTTTGTAGTCCAATCTACTACGTATTTGGTGATTAATGAGGGATAAAATAGGGATTAGGTTATTGTCTCTGCATTTTTTAAGAAAATCGAGATCAGCAACTCGTCTAACGATTTTAATCCGTAGGTTTTCCAGTAAACGGAAATCGTTCCAGGTTTCCCTTCCATACAGGGAAGATATTGTTGTTTTTAAGTTTCTGTGGTGAGGAGTTTCGCATGTGTTGTTCGTATAATCCACAATTGGTGTCATTTTTTCATCAACATTTTGAATCCGAATCGGGATTCATCATCGGGATTAATCGTCGAATGAGAGATAGTTGATCGTCGTCAATTAATACTTTAAATGCAAGACAATTTTTTATTTTAAAAGGTATTAACTAAGTCGGCTATCTTAATTTCAAAGTTCAATTTAATTAATGAGACTTAGTAATTATTACCTAAGTATGGATGATAGAATTATGGGTATAAATCTACGGTTTTGAGAGTGATTAGGAGGTTATTTATTTATTATTTTTAGGGTTTAGTCATGACTTTATTAGATTGATTAGATATGAGTATTACTTGTTTACGATTAGGATAATAATTAGTGTGTATAAGTATAAAAAATCTAGGTTATAGGAGGCTTTTAATTATTTATTTGTTTAGGGTTTTAGGTAATTAGGTTTTACTCCTAATTAATTATTTAATAGTGTTAATGTATATGTAGTGGGGTTCTTTGTGATTATTTTTAAAGTGATTAGGATATTAATATCATATGATTACATATGTATATTAGTATTGAAAATCAGATAAACAATAAGTCAATAATTAATGATTATTACCTAAGTGTGGATATTATAGCTAGGTGTCAATATTGATAATAGTGTGAAATCTAGGTTTCTTTAATCATTTAGGGTTTTTTAAGCACTTAGGTTTTAATTATAACTAATTATTTGAATTGATAGTGTTTTAATTTAAGTTTGTAGGGTAATAATATCCAATGAGGGTTTAGGGTTTGTAAAAGGATTAGGATATATAGGGTTTAATTAATAAAGTATATAGTGACAAGTTTTTAAATTATAATTTTTATAGTAGTAGTAAGACCAGTTAGACCCCTAAACCTAAGAACCTATTCAAATTAAACTGAAACAAGCAGGGAAAGGAAAGGAAAATTGTCTTGAATTTAAAGTATTAATTGACGACGATCAGCTAGCTCTCATTCGATGATTAGTCCTGATGATGAATCTCGATTCGGATTCAAAATGTTGAAGATGAAATGACACCAACTGTGGATTATCTGAACAACACATGCAAATCTCTCTGGTTGTTGTACTTTATTTTTGTATTTAATTTCTTTTGTTTATTGTACTTATTTTGTTGTAGTTGATTGATTACATGACTGTGGATGTTACTATAGAACCCAATATTGGTGATGGTCTTGAAGATCAAACTAACATTTCTTTAACCCTATTTAATACCATTTTAGAGACAATTAACATTAGGGTTGAACTCCATCGCTCCTGGGGAGTCATTTCCAAATATATTAGAGTACAAGAACAGTGGGAATCCTGACAAAGGTGACCCAAAAATCAGCCTCATCATTGAATTTTTATGCATATGTCCTCTAGCTCTCGTATCTCTCGAAGAACAAGAGGGTTATCACCTGAAAATATTCCTATATCTGAAATAGGAAGGAAAAAGGATGTAAACCAACAAACTTATCTTTGGCGAACCTTTTCTGATTCAGCCAGATCTACCCTACCCATTGTTTCCTTCACTTCAAATATGATATCTTTTGGTGGTGGTAGTGGCACTGGGGATTCCTCTTCTTTACAGCCCTCAACTTCATTTGTAATCGAGAGTATCTTTAGCCATAAAATTCCAATTCAATCTACAACCAATCCAGTGAAAGTCATTAAAAAATATGGCTTATTTCAATTCGAAGAAGATGCTACCACCACCCTGTGGCATGTATATTCTCCTTTAAATTTTACACCAGCCGCCCAACCCCTTCCAAAGTTTAAGGATCATCTGCCTAAGTTTTTGGGAAATGGCATTATCACTACAAAGGAACACTTAGTGGCCTTTTCTAACACATGTCACAATATAGGGGAAAATAACAACAATACTTGCATGCACTTGTTTGTCAACTCTCTTGAAGGGAAGGCAGTTGTAGATTTTTTTGACTTACCCCAAAAAATCTTCTCTGCGTGGAAAGAATTGGTCTATTGATTTAAATCTACATATGGACAACCTAAAAGTATGATTGATCAACTAAGGGAATACAATAATATTACTTATAACAACAGTGAAACTATTAAATCATTCAATATTCGTTTCACTAAGTTGTATAATCAAATTCCTGAATTGATCTGCCCCCAAAACCAGGCTGCTTTCATGCATTATTATAATGCTTTACCTTCTTCCTATTGCCATAGATTGGAAGAAAAGGCTATATATAATCTTGAATCTGCACTTCAAACTTTTCTCAAGTATGAAGAGCAGTTAGAAAGGACGGATATTCCTAAGGGATATTATGTCAAACAAATCGATATGCATGTTTTCTTGCAGCTTATGCAAGGCATGAATAATAGAACGATCACTTATGAAAGGAAAGGAATCACTTCCTCTTCTTCTCCTGCTGAAACTTCTTCTCAAGCAGCATTTAGGAATCCAAATGATAATCCTTTTAAACCAAAGGATATCATGTCCTGTGCCTGGTGTAATTTTTGTGAAGAAAATCATGACGAAAGCACTTGTGAAGTTAAAAAGAATGTTAAAGACAAAATCTTCGATAAGAGGTATGATGCTAATATTTTTGTTCTAGATTGGGCTCAACTTGACGATGTTTTGGTAGTTAATACCATAAATAAATCTTACCCCAATCAAAACAAAATTGATCATCCCCGCACTACTTCTGCCCCAAGCACATCATCCCAAGGAACTGATTCACAGGTTATCAAGACTCTGAACAGTCAAGGGACAAATTCTTTTTTTCATCCCTCTAAATATAATATCCTTAATCCATATATTAAATCATATGTTTCTCATTTGGATATGGTTTCCATCTCAGAACAACAACAACATCTTAAAAATTTTATGGAAGTTAAAATCTCTACAGTAGCCAATTTGACTGAAAATACTAAGGGACATTTCTCAAATGTAAATAAAATAGGTGTACATAACTTTTAAAACCCTGTAAAATATCCTCCATTTTATGTTTCTGTAAATATTATGGATAAAATAGCTCATTTTTGTCTCATAGATGGTGGATCTAGTCCAAGCATTTTTTCAAAGATTATTATGGAAGAGTTAGGCCTTTCTTGTACAAACTAAAACACAAGGAGTGTGCTCTCCTATAATAATCAACAATAGTCTACCATAGGTGAAATCAAATATGTAACTCCAGTACTCTATGCACTCCCTGAAACAAGAACCACCCTAAATATACAAGTAATTGATATGCATGTAATTAACTATTCAATCATTTTGGGTAGAGACTGGCAAGCCTTAATTGGTGGTTACCTTTCATTAGATGGCTCACATTTGTCCATCCCTAAGAATGGAAAGAATATAATTATACTAAGGGAAGGAAGGATTTCACCCTATATTGAAAGTGTTCCACAGCCTAATGTGAATTTTATCGAAGAATATATGGGTGTATATATAATATATGTTGATGAAGATGACTTGCATCTTCAACCAATCAATTATGATGATGTTATGTGGCACATGAATTTATATGGATCATGTTCAAACGAAGGTAATGGAGTTGCTATCATTTTGTACACACCTATAGGAAAAATTCACAATTTCTCTTATAGATTAGAGTTTGCCTATACAAATAATGTTGTTGAGTTTGAAGCCTTATTATTGGGCATCGAAAATGATTATAACCCTTGTTGTGGTCATCTTATAGGTTTTGGTGATTCAAAACTTGTTGTAAATTTAGTTAGGAAAATTTATAAACCCAACAACAAGTTATTAAAGCGATACACTCGGATTGTGTGGACATTAATCTCAAATCTATTGTCTTTCAACATCACTCATATAAAAAGAGAACTTAATTCCATGGCTAACAGGTTATTGTTTTTTGCAGCTTCACCCATAAGAAAAATTTTACCACAGAGGCCAAATTTTCACATTTTGTCTCTTTAAAAGCCTCATCTCCCCAATAACATAGAATCATGGCAAGTTTTTTCAGGTGATGAAGGCATTTGTGCCTTCTTACAAAATGAACCCTATAAGCCTAAAGAAATCATTTCCCTTGAAAATGACAAATTCCCCAAAGGCTTGACTCCTCTTGAGAGTTCATTCTCAATGAGTGATGTAGGCAACAAAGAAATTAATAAAGAATAGGAGTCTAAAATAAAATTTGGGGATACCATCCCTTTGAACATTGGAACCCCTAAGTCTCCCAAGATCATTAAGATAGGTGCCAAATGTTATGAAGAAGAAAAGAAGAAATTTATGGACTTGTTCCATGAGTTTTGTGATGTTTTTGCCTGGTCATATGAGGATCTACGTGGTTTCGATCCTAATCTTATACAACACGCCATTCCAATTAGGGAAGGGGTGAAACCAGTTAGGAAAAAATAAAGACCTATCAATACAACAATTGAGGGTACAATCTGAAAGGAATTAGAAAAACTCTTGAACGCTCATATAATCTCTCTGGTCAAGTATTCTGAGTGGGTTTCAAATCTTGTGCATGTTCAGAAAAAAAACAAGTCAAATTAGACTTTGTGTTGATTTGTGTGATTTAAATAGAGTAAGAGTTAAAGATCATTTTCCACTTCCTAACATGGAAATGATCTTACAACAAGTTGCAGGATCTGAGATGATGTCCTTACTTGACAGGTTTTTCGAATATAATCAAATCAAGGTTAAAAGGATTGATAAATATAAAACCACGTTTACCACTTGATGGGGCACCTTTGCTTATGAATGCATGCCTTTTGGCTTATCTAATGCAGGTGCTACCTTTCAGAGAGTTATGAAAATATGTTTTGATGATATCATCGAAAAAATTATTCAAGTTTATCTTGATGATTTAACAGTATACTCCAAAACCTGATCAGATCACTTTGGTCATCTTCAAAAAGTCTTTATGTGTTGTAGGAAATTTGGTGTTTCTTTAAATCCTTTGAAATTTGTTTCTGGTGTCACTCAAGTTAAAATTATCAGTCATATTGTTTATAATTCAAGAATAAGCATTGATCTTGAGAGGATTAATGTTATCTTAAATCTTCTTGCCCCAACATCTAAGAAAGAAATTCAAGGCTTTATGGGCACTATTAATTTTGTTTGGAGGTGTGTTTATGATTTTGTTGTCACTATTAAACCAATCCATAATCTACTTAAGCAAGATTGTTCTTTCTCCTGAAAAGATGAGGTTGAAAATGCTTTCGTAAATATTAAGAAAGCAATCAGTTTTGCACTGGTTCTGGCGTAACCGAACTTTGAGAAATACTTTGTCATATATACAAACTCTATAGGAGAAGCAATTTTTGTTGTCCTCTTATAGAATGATGACCAGAATAACGGAAAACATGTAGCTTACATGAGTCAAATCTTGTCATATGTCGAAATTAAGTATTCTTATATTAAGAAGCATGCTTTTTCTCTTGTTAAAGCTATAGAAAAATTTCGCCATTTCATCCTAGGAAAGCATATGCAGGTAAAAGTCCCTTTGCATGCTATCAAACTTTTACTTTCATAGACATATCTATTAGGAAATCTTGCACATTGGCTCGTGAAAATCCAGGAGCATGATTTAACAATCATGACTTCTAAAACTATCAAGGGATGAGACTTATCCCTTCACTTAGCTCAACATCCTGAACCAAGTGAAATTTTTGAAGATGAAGATAGTCCACTCCCAGCATTGTTTTATATTGAAAATCAAAATCTTACTCTCATTGAACACCCCTGGTATAAATATATCATTCATTATTTTCAATATCAAAGGTGTCCATATCACTTGAATAAACATCAACGAAGGATATTCCGTCTTGAAGATTCCAAGTATCTCATTCTAGGAGATTCTCTATTTAGAAGATCTATTGATGGATTGTTGCTATGATGCATAGATAATGATGCATATCAAAAACTATTAAATGAAATTCATTGATAAACATCATCTATTATTCACATTGGTGGTCATTTTTCTACCAAATCCATCACTTTTAAAATCATTAGAATTGGTTACTACTGGCCATTCATTTTTCGAGATTCTTATCAATTTGTAAGGGCCTGTGACAAATGCCAAAAGTTTGTTGGTAAGGAACATCTTTTTGGTATTCCTTTACAGTCTGTGCTTCCAGAATTTCCCTTTTCCAAGTGGGGTTTATATTTATTGGTCCTATTAATCTTCCATCTTCTACAGGTCATATTTTTATACTGAAAACTACATATTACTTCACAAAGTGGGCTGAAGTTGTCCCTCTTAAACATTCTCAAGATGAACAAATGATTTCTGTTTTAGAAACCAATATCTTATGTAGATTTGGTCTTCCCTTGGAAGTTATTTCAAATAATGGACCCAATTTTATTTCTACAAAGCTAACTCAGTTTCTCACCAAGCTTGGTATTAAACACTTCACTTCACCCTCCTATTACCCTCAAGGAAGTGGGCAAGTTGAGTCAACTAACAAGAATCTGGTCAAAATTCTGAAAAGAATCATAGAAGACAAACCTCACTAGTGGCACACACTTCTCACATATGCACTTTGGGCAGATCGTACCACCACTAAGTCTAGTATAGGATTTATCCCATTTCAGTTATTGTATGGTCAAGAGGCTATTATTCCAATTGAATTGGAGCTTACTTCTTTACGTTTGGAATTACAAACTAAAGAATTGAATTCTACTAACATTTCTCATAGAGTGAATTCCCTACTTGCTTTGGAAGAACAAAGTGGTTATGCCCTAGAAAATTTGAAAAGAAGACAACTGACAATCAAGAAATATTTCAATAAAAGAGCTAAATCTGTTGATTTTAAAGTTGATGAAAAAGTGTTTCTCTAGTATTATGTCCATACTAAAAGAGGAATACATACTAATTTCCAAAATTCGTGGCTAGGTCCTTTCAAGATCGCTTCTTTCCTTGGAACCAATTCATATATGTTGAAGGACATGGATGAGCGATTGTTATCTTATAGTACAAATGGTTCACATCTGAAACACTATGTTGAACCAACCTAATTGTTGATTGTATATTTTGTAAGTATTTTCTTTTTGTACATTTTTTCTTTGTTTTTGCTTGATTATCGTTGTTCTTTTGTTTATCTTTTATGTTCTATTCTTTATTTCGTAACCTTTTTGTAGAGATGAGGAAAACCGGATCAATTTTGTCATTAATTCATTATCTTTAGATATTGTTGGTCAGTAATGAATCCAATACACATTTGATATATTAGGGTACTCTTTTCTTTAAATACTAATGAAGTATACCTTCGGTTTCATTTTTGTTGTGGGATAGATGGTTTTGACCCTCCCGTTTTCTCCTTTCCCTTTATTGATTCCATTTAGATTTTATAAGAGCATATCATATGATTACATGAAACTTGCAACAAATGTTGAATTCTCAATAAGGATTATTTAAGACACATACTATGGTTTTACGATTTTTATACAAACATGACCAAACCCCCCCATACATCCCACTTTCCATAAGTCATTCCACGAAGTCCCAATCCATACATCACTTAAATTTCATTTTATTTCCCCCAGTTGTATAACTTTGTTCTTGGTTATTACTATCATATCTTATTATGCCCATGTCGATTTCATTTGAAACCAGAGTTCTAACTTATAAATATGCTATAAGAATACTTCCATGTGGAGTCGCAAGTTGTTGGCGCATAAAAGCGCAATCAGAGTCCTGTCTGCAAAGAATTGCAATACACTATACTTATATTATATGATATTAATAATTAATTGGTGGGACCCTTTAGGAGAAAAACGTAATAAGTTGATTCCCTCCTAGAGACTATGACTTTCACACAAAAAACTTGGATCTAATTGATAATTGATGTTCTCGCATGAATGAGTAGCTCCACAACGGTGATTGGCGATATTTCAGTCCTTATATTTCATTCTAAACGATGTGATATTCACCAAAATAAAAGGACCTCCAAGCAAACTATGCTACATATAACTACAATGATAAGTTATGAATGCAATATGTTTTTTAAATGAAAAAGGGGTTGGTAAAGTTTTATTCATCATACACCACCAATGATATCATATAAAGGTTCCAAAGTTATGCTAAGGTCATCGTGTGCAAGTATGAATGAACTCAAGATTATAATGCAAGTCTTGTATATCATACTTCAGGTTACTTGGTGTTTTATTTAATTTGACTTCTTTAAAAAATAGCGATGCTCCTGTCCAATAGTGTGAATGGGATATGTATCAAAGGTTTGGTCGACGGATTGATATATGACATGAGATTGGAGTTGATTTGGCGTTGAGTGTCCTCCACCGTGTAAGTTTGTGTTCGTTGCATTCAATGGTTAGTTGATGGTTGAAGCGACGTAGAGTAAATGAGTTATGTTCATTTACTTTTGTTGTATACTACCTTTTGTATTGTCATGTGTTTGAGAGCTCGTCGCCATTGTTAACTGTGGTTTCAGATTTTGCGGTGGTTTGTTGATATTTGGGGTTGCTTCTTCATGTATTTTGAGCAAATTTTAACAGGTATGGAACTCTTTGATTCTTTTACCATCAACGGTTTACTCTTTCTCTGATAAAATTGGGATATTGGCTCATTTGTTTACATGTTGTATATGTGCTATGAATGTGCATCTCCATTCTTGAATGAGAAATTTTATGGGTTTTAATGGAATAAAATAACAAGTGCAAATGTTATGATGACCATGACTTGGGTTTTGTACATTTTAAAAAAAATAAGTTGAGATGAGTTCTTGTAAATAACGCATTTTTAATATTTCTCGTGATTGTGGTCTTCTATCCTCCACCATGGGTTCATTTCGTACTCATTATGATTTTTTCTCTTAGAGAAGAATTCAAACAAATGTTGTTATCAACCCCATTTTAAACTCTTGTTGGTTTCAGGCTTATGGAAATGTTTACCAAGCTAATTACGATAAGTCTTGTGTTATTTTATGGTTTCAAACCCCAACAGTATGAACGCATGAGAGCTCATTGGGTATTGTGTATCATGGTTGTAGCTCGCATTGCCCTTTGTTTCCATCGTATCCATGCTAAAAGAATCCATTATGTCAACCTCCCTTCCAACTTGTCATCTGGTCAACCCTTGAACAATTTTGATTTTTCTTCATTTGGTTGTGCAAAGATATCATTAACTACTTGCAAAATGGGTTTTCTTTCAAAATGAGGGTTTCTCCTTCTCCTTGCTTCGAGTTGTTCATTCTGTAATGCGTGATTAAATTCAGGAGTTATTGTAAAAACTTGTGTGAGTCCCTCGACTTAGGCATCAGGCCATGACTTGCTTGTTGTTATTTACCACTGCAAATTTGTTTCATGAGTTATGGTAACATGTTATTGGGATTGTTTGGTTGGCACAATCTTTTGAGAATTTCAGGGTTGGTTTAATTTCTATCTACTACAATATGAGAGGTGACAACAATATGGATTATGGGCTAAGTTTCTTTTGCTTTGTCTCCGTGATATTGAATTAGTTTTGTCATAAAAGATGAGTTTAATGGATTAAATTTTGATATAACAAAGTCTAAAAGAGTATTGTTCCAAGGATAAAAATATTGTGAATAAAAAGATTTTTGGATTTCTGTTTTGACTAATTGTTTTCCAAAAATTATAAAAAGAAAAGGGATGCAAACTTGTGATTATAAGGATATGATCTGATTTCATTTTCTACTCATTATATTCATTTTTTGTTAATTACAAACCCTTCATTATTCCCGAATCATTTTGTTTTCCCATGTTCTGACTCTCATAAGAAATTTTTGATAGTTTGAAGGCTTTTAAGAGGTAAATTTCCAAATGAAGAGTATAGGAAGAGTTGAGGAGATTTGCAGTTATATGAGGATGATGATTTGAGTATATAATATGTAATCGAGATTCAATATTGTTTGTATTTAGAACAATATTCATACTTTCCCTGTCATAAATCCATTTTTCATTTATTACAAATCCCGCCATATCCTATATGTCATTATATATGTTTGTTCTAAATGATATTATGGATCAAGTTGCAAAATGATTATGGTTGTTATATACATAGTGATGAATTATTTCATATACTATAATGCGTGAAATGAAAAGAGCCAATATTTCAATTTTATCTTTAGGCAGAGTATTTGATGATTGATTAATATGTAGTTAAAAAATAATAAAATCAAAATTGTAAAATAAACAAAAATAAAAATTTATGCACACTAACAAGCTAATAAATAAAACTTTATAAGCATGATTATTTACAAAATAATATATTTTGTTTGTCTTTTATATAATTTTCCCAATTTTTTTTTATTCTGAATTCAAAGTGTTAAATTAATAAAGATGAGGAAAATTGAGGAATTTAAAGAAAAATCAAAGAGATAGTTCAGAGTGAGAAAGAAATGATTTCCATTAAAAAGGCCTCCCATACAATTTCATAAATCTTCAAAATATGCAAGTCTCTGCGTAGACTAGGGCCACGTATATGGTCTTTAGCCCCTCTAGACATGATGTCCAATAGAAATACCAAGCGTGAAAAAGAAAAAGAAAGTTGAGACAAGAAGGAATAGAGCAATGGTGGTGAATCACAAGGAGAAAAACTGCATATAGAAACTAATTAGCGCCAAATAAAATCGAGCTTTAGTACAACAAACTAACAAGTAAACATTTACCTTATGAAGGCCAGCAAGCTCATCCTTGTTTTATCCTTATTGTTGCTTTGCAAGACCCCCTGTTGCCGACAATTTTTTCAATCTCTGATGAATATGTAAAATAAGAATGGAATGAAACAATCCTCACAACACTCTAAGCATACCTCTCTCTGAAAATGTATGCCAAAGTTCTCTCTCAGAAATTTACTTCTCTAATTTTTCTTCTTCAGAAAGTTTCTTTTCAGAAACAAAAACTCCCATTTTTAGTTGTTGGGTGTTTCTTCTTTTATCCTGTCTGGCAGACCATTTCTTTAGTTAAGTAGTTTTGTAAACTGAAGTTCAAACTATCGGGAACTGTCCCCATAGCCACATTACTTTGACATGTCTGTCTCTTATGTTGCACAACTGAGAGGGGGGGGTGAATCAGTTGTTACCAAGCTTAAACAATTATGCTTATTTTAAATTCTTTGCAGAGCACTGAATGACAATCACAATAATGCAGGAAGTAAGCAATAGAACATTCGGCATCATTCACACATATGAAATATACAGAGACAGANGGGTCAAAACCTCTTATTCTTTATATGATAAGTAATCTTTACATTCTGTACATTATCATACTTATGAGCACCAACTCATAATGAGGCTACAACCTCTGTTTTGCAAGCTGCAACTTGTTGAGAGCACCAACTCTATGTTTTCTATAGCACCTACTAGAAGGAAGCACCAACTCCCTGGTTTCTCTAGCACCCACTAGAAAAAAGCACCAACTCCCTGGTTTCTCTAGCACCCACTAGAAAAAAGCACCAACTCCCTGGTTTCTCTATCACCCACTAGAAGGAAGTAACAACTCCCTAAGTGTTCCAGCACCAACTGGATGGAAGCACCAACTTCCAGTCACACAGGCACCAACCTGTATTACAGAGAACAACGGTTCTCCCTCGCACCACCCTGCCACCCTGGTTTCTCTGGCTGCAACCATATGGAAGCTACAACTCCCTTTGTTCAAGCACACACTTGAACCTCTGAGGACAAAAGTCCTCCCTAGCACCTCCCTACCACCCTAAAATATAAATCTTTTCTACTAAAACTTATTACAGTGATATAATGTTCATTAATGGCTTACCAGTCTCATCATTGTTCTGCTACACTGCTCTACTCTCTCGTATCAATGTCTCTTTGCCTGCATCTTCTTGCGCTTTCTGATCTTCTGATCTTCTCTACAAGTGCACCTCAGCCTTCTTTTATTGTCTCAGCTATGTATCTTTGTTCTTTTCTTCTGCTGCGCTTTATGCTCTGTGTCTTATTTTGATTCTCTGAATTACGCCTCTTCTGTGTATTTCAGCTCCTACCCACAACATCCATTTCCCCGTGTGTGATTCCTCTCTACGAAATCTCCCATCTCTTCTTTGTTATGCATTCTTATAGTCTCTTTGCACCTTGTGCATACCATATGCGCAATGCTTCTGCATGCTCTTCATATCAAGTGCTCTGCCTGATCATTATTGCAACTCTTTAGATTCTCTAGTTATTCAACCCATGTGTCCATCATCACTCAGTGTTATGCTGAGATTCCTTAGCCTGTCTAGCAGTCGAGACTCTTCATCTTCTCTGTCACATTCGAGCTCATCCTCTATGTTGTAGTTACAGGCTACAATGTTCTTCCATCTGTTAATCACCTATATGAACAGTCTTCATTCCACTAGCATATTCCTTGAGACTCTTCAGCTTCTCTGGCAATCACCCTTAAGTCTCTTCGATTCCTCTGGTAGAAACAATCAGTCGTTTCTAGCAATTACAATGTGAACCTCCAAAAACCATATCAGCAACTGAATCTCCACTGATCGATTAACTATGAAGAGCAACAGTAGCCCTTCGATCATATTCTTGATTAACCTGCACCGTTGGATTATCAATGATGGGTCTCATGCTTATTTCTCCATTTTGTAATTCATAATTTCAGCATTTCGGCATTCCTGTGGTGAAGAGTTATCTTGACGCTTGACTCCTCCAACTCTCGGTATCCGAAACTCCACTTGATGTGCTTGTTTCGAGATTTTTTGCGTTTCGCATTTTGGCACTTCAGGACTCTTGTGATGAAGAGTCTTGACTCTTGACTCCTCCAACTCTCGGTATCCGAAACTCCGGTTGATGTGCCTGTTTCGAGATTTTCGACGTTTCGCATTTCGACACTTTAGGACTCCTGTGATGAAGAGTCTCGACTCTTGACTCCTCCAACTCCCGGTATCCGAAACTCTGATTAATGTGCCTGTTTCGGGATTTTCGGTGTTTCGCATTTCGACACTTAGAGACTCCTATGATGAAGAGCCTCGACTCTTGACTCCTCCAACTCCCAGTATCCGAAACTCCGGTTGATGTGCCTGTTTCGAGATTTTCGGCGTTTCGCATTTCGGCACTTCGGGACTCCTATTGTAACAACCCTAGTTAAATAGTTGCATAGGGTTTATCAAGTATAGTTAATTAAATAATTAACTGTCCTAGTGTGTATTAGCTAAATAACGATTATTTATTAATAATATTAATTATTTATTTATTTATTTATTAATTGTTTAATATATGTTGATAAATTAATTAATTGATTAATTAGCACATTTAAGGTTTGGGTAAAGAATTAAAGGATTAATAACTTTAATTTATTTATCATAAAACTGTACGTATGATAGGGGACAGGGTATTGAATGGAGGGATAAGGTAGTAAATGGAGGGATAAGGTGGGTGGCATTAAATGAAGGAGGAGGCGATGAATGGGGGATATGAGGGGGGCAGAGGCCTTTGGAAGATTATTATGAAATTGTGGAGGAGGAAGCATTATTGAGAGGGAAGGACTGTATTTTCTGTGGGGTATTTTCTGGTTTGGTCTGGAGAGTTTGGGTGGATTGTTACAGGGGTGCACCAGGTTGCTGAGAGTTTTGGGCTCGGGGGCCAGGAATCCTGGATCTAGGGAGTCGGACAGGCTCTATTCCTAGTTGGCAGGGAGGAAGATTTGGTTTTGGGCAGAGTTTTGGATAGATCAGCAGAGAGAACAACCTAAGAGCGGGAATTTAGCATCAGACAAAAGTATTTTTATTTTTGTATTCTCATGAATATGTGGTGAATATGTGGTTGTTACGTAAGATTATTTACATGTTGTTAATAAATCTAATTTATGTTGAATAGTAAATGATTATAGGTTATGATTAAATTGTACAGGATATAATATGTTTTTATTCAATATTTTAGCTTGTGTTTTATAAGGCTCTGTGGGGACAGAGACCTTACACTTGGTATCAGAGTTGTAGTTTA
Organism: Picea sitchensis; assembly: GCA_010110895.2. Lineage (NCBI taxonomy): Eukaryota > Viridiplantae > Streptophyta > Pinopsida > Pinales > Pinaceae > Picea > Picea sitchensis. The sequence continues at coordinate 43,239 of SNQJ01S0030777.1, forward strand.
AAATCTGGGACCAAAGGGCCACCTACCCACCCATCCTCTTAACTCTGGATAGAAAGCTAAGTTATGTGTCATGTAAACAACCCTGAAACTCTCTAAAACTTGTAAATCTAGGCCTGAGGGCCAAGCTCCAACTCCAACTCCAGCTCCACCTAACCTGCAAGCCAAACACGCATGTATATATATATATATATAT
>SNQJ01S0030778.1:0-19552 GCA_010110895.2 Picea sitchensis
AGCAACCAATTAATGATATCCTCTTTATAATTGAATGTTGTCTTCCATGCATTAGCTGACTCAATTTCCACTTAGTGGTAGCTTCACTTAAGATCAATTTTGCGGAAAGAAAATGATTCCTTTGAGGAAGTTGAGAAAATCATCAATTTGGGAATGGAGTAATAGTTCTTAAATATGATTTTTTCAAGGATATTCAGTCAATGTAGAGTTTGCATGTTCCATCCCTCTTCTGAAATAACACATAAAGGATCTCATAAGGTGAGGATCTTGGTCAAATATGGCCTTCTATATAAAATTTTGAATCTAGAATTTAATATTATCTTATTTAGAAGAGATTATCTATATATACAAGGTTGTTTCAGAGAGGGTAACCTATAGTTAAATTAATTATATGATTTTCTTGATAACACAAAGGTACTCCTAGAAGTGAGGTGAATACATTTGTATGTTTTTTCACCGATTGATCTAGTTGTTTCTATAGAATAGAGTGACCCCTTGTAGAGTTGTTAGTATTTTATAAATTTCATTTTCTCCCTCTAATTGGACCATGAAGAGGACACATATCCCAATCTAAGATATTATCTCTCTACATTGCTTAATAGTGATAGAGATATTGTGGTAGTTAGGGATACCTCTAGTCTCCTATAGAGTTGATCCCCTAGGTTGACAATGACAATATGGGGCCTAGACTAGTAAACAACATGTTGCTTCCATATTTGTGGTTGTCCTAAAAGAACATCACAAACTTCAAAGGTGGAAATGTAACACAATATTCCATATTTTAAGTTCTTAATGTTCTATTGTATAGGACATTGTTGATTGCGTGGATGTCTTATGTCTAGATTGGCATGCATAAGTTGTATGGTTAAGGGTGAATTTTTTTTGGAAACATCATATCCTTGATGAATTGTGCTAATATCATGTTTTTCTCATTGTTATTATAAAAATGAAATTTATTGTTGTCCCATTCATGCCACATCTATGAGTGGAAGTGGTACTCACCTTCTTTGATCTTCTTTGCCTCCTCTAGTTGGACCATTTTGGTGGTGATAATAACACTAGGATCAATGTTGATGATCTTATTCCATCTATTTATGGAATCTTATCACGTCGGGATTGAATCAAAGTTCAAGGATTTCATGTATTTTCAAATTATCATTGTCTCATTCAAAATTCATCATTCCTTTGTTGAGGACTTTTGTGGTGGTTACACAACTTTCCTATGTCCGACTTTCCCACTTTTCTTTTCATGGAGCTTTGAATAGTTGACTTGAAGTTGGTTATATTTTATTTATCTCATGTTTTGAGAGTTAGGGACACCTTGACCCTTATTGTGTTGCAACTATTTTCAACCCTAAATATTTCTTACCTTTCTCCCAAATTTGTTTTCTTAATCTTCTGTAATAATGGTAAGTGACTCTAGCAAAGATATTTACAAAAAATCCATTTATATTTTATATGTGTAGGTGTAGGCCACTTAAATATTTTAGAACCAAGTGTTTTTGAGAGTCTCAAATACACAACTTTTATGCAATGTATAAAATGGGTTGATGTACTCTAGCATAGTCCAAACTTTACCTTGGTTCAAGGTTGTCCATCTTGTGTACTGATAATCATAATTTCCAACATGTATATACTCCTTATAGGAACCAGAAAAATCTCTCCATGTGGATTCTATAGAAGTCAATTCAAAACCATCTCCAACATGTTGCACACAGTAAGTATGTAACCAATATTTGGGATGAGAAAGGGCCCATAAAAGTGAAAAATAACTGCCTCATTGTTGGAAAAATTGGGAATTTAGACCATTTCTGATTAGATGTATATGTGTAAGCCACTTCATTATTTTAAAACCAAGTGTCACTTAGAGTCTCAAATACCCAATTTTCCATGCAACTTATGAAAGGGGTTGGTGTACTGTGATTTAGTTTGAATTTACCTTGGTGCAAGGTTGTCCATCTCATGTTTTGGTCTTCATAATATTTAATGTGAAAATACTCCTCAAGAGCATCAATAAAATATCTCCATGTGAAATTCCATGAAATGTAGTTCAAAATCATCTCATAAATGTTACACACACTCAATATTTAACTAATACATGACATATAAAAGAAACTTTAAAATTGCAAAAATAATCTCTCATTATTAAAAAATATATAAATAGATAAATAACCTTAATAATAAATTTAACCACCTGATCTATAAATGGTGGGCCTATGGTTTGTCCATTTAGTTAACACGAATGCCTATTGCAGTGTAGATTTCAACCTTGTACAATATTTACTACAAACAAATTTTTAGTAAAAGAATAGAAAAGATACAATGGAAAATACAAACATTACACAGATTTTTCCCCTGGAAACCCAAATCGGGAAAACCATCATATTCTATATTCATTCATAGTGATACATTGTTTAAAATACAATATACATATAGGATCCAACGACATCCAAAACCCTAACCTAATGACCTGGATTAGTCAACAACCCTAATTCCTTAACTGGAAATAGAAAACCATCAACAAAAAACTATATGCAGAAAAACCGCCCAACAATGGACACACAAATCAAGGCAACATGAAAAACAAGGAAAGAATGTGACATGTTTCCCAATGATTTTTTTTTTCTCGGGGATGTTTCCCCCAAAACCCCATGGAGGGGGATATCGGCCTCCTCCCTTCCCCCACCTCAAACCCCCCCGCATGCTCGACACAACACAAACACTACTAGTCGTGCAAAGAATATAACACATATCCAACATTCTCCTACTTGTTGTTTTCTTTGCATACAAGGGGTTACATGGTTACATAGTTAACAATCCAGGGGAGAAATGCCCATGGATCCTCTACAGCAAGAGAACTTCTCATTTCCCACAAATTTTGTTAATGAATCCACAACATTCTTCAAAGTTTCCACCTTCATCAACAATACTTTATTTTCTTCAACCATGTCTCTCACAAAGTGATATTGAATATCAATATGCTTTGTCTTTGAATGATAATCTAGGTTCTTCACCAAAAACATTGCACTCTAATTGTCACAATCTATCCTTACAACTTGTTGTACCAACCCAATACCTGAACATAATCTTTGTAACCATAATGATTCCTTATTTGCATGAGTGGCTGCCACATATTAAGCTTTTGTAGTTGAAAGTGCTACAACCACCTGTCTTTTGGTCATCCAACTTATTTCTCCTCCAAATAGGTTAAACACATACCCACTTGTAGATATCCTATGATCTATATCTCCATCCCAGTTTGCATCCACAAACCCATGTATATCCAACACTCTCTCTAATCCCAATCTTCCTTGGTAGCACAATCCATAGCTAGCGGTGCCACACAAATACCTGAAAACCCTTTTTACTGTTGTCCAATGCTCCTTCCTTGGTTTTGACATATACCTGCTCAAAACTCCCACTGTATGTGCAATGTCTGGTCTAGTACAAACATTTCGTACATCAAACTTCCAACTGCAATCGCATATGGAATACGAGACATGTCCTCCTCCTCTTCATGTGTCTTGGGACACTAATCCACAAACAACTTTACACCAACATGAATAGGGACCTTGACCGGTTTACATTCCTACATATTAAACCTATGCAATATTGTCTCGACATATTTTCTTTGATTTAACCAGAGTTTCCTCTTTTTCTGATCTCTTTTAATTTGCATTCCCAAAATGAAATTTGAAGCACCGAGATCCTTCATGTAAAATTTGGAGGACAACTAAGTTTTCACATCCCAGATAATCTCCTTGTTGTTTCCTATCAACAACATGTCATCCACATACAAGACCAAATAAATCAATTGATCACTAATTAATTTAAAATACACACAATGATCCTCTTTGCTTCTTGTGAAGCCAAGTCCTAACATATAAGTATCAAATTTTTGATACCACGTCCTTGGTGATTGTTTTAAACCATACATGGAAACTTTTAGCTTGCATACCAACTCCTTCTTTCCCTTCACAACATAACCTTCTAGTTGCTTCATATAGATTTATTCTTCCAGATCCCCATGTAGGAATGTTGTCTTCAAATCCATTTGTTCTACTTCAAAATCAAATGTAGCAGCAACAGATAACATAAATATTATAGAGGTTAACTTGGAAAAATGAGAAAAAATCTCACCAAAATCAGTTCCCTCAACCTAGGAATAACCCTTTGCTACTAATCAAGCTTTGTATTTCTCCACTTTTCCTTCTGCATTCAACTTGTTTTTAAATACCCATTTGATGCCAATGGGATTTCTTCTAGTCGACAATTCCATTAGATCCCAAGCCTCATTCTTATCCAAAGCTTCCATTTCTTTGTCCATGGCCTTTTTCCAGATATTTCCATCCTCTGAATCCACTACCTCCTTGACAATTCTAGGATCATCATCAGTAATAGACAAAGAAAAATTTGAACATAAATCATATGGAGTATAACTTTCCGGTATCCTTCTTTCTCAAACCGATCTCCTCAATACTGGAGTATGAGAATATTCTTCTTCTTATTCATGTTCTTTTGTAGAGTCTGATTCATCATCCTTTAAATCAAACTCTATTTTCTCCGGTTCTTCCTTACTTGGTAGGACTTCCTGTTTAACATCCTTCATTTCTCTAAATACCACATCTCAACTATAAACTACCTTCTTAGTTTCTGGGTTTCAAAGCTTATAACCTTTGAGACCATATTTGTATCCAATAAAGATACACTTTTCAACCTTCTTATCTAGCTTACTCCTATTTTCCTTTGAAACATGAACACATGCATCACAACCAAATACATTGAGATGTGTGAGAGAAGGTTTCTTACCAGTCCATACATCTTGTGGAGTCTTGTCATCCAACGTTGATGAGGGTGATCTGTTGACCAGGTAACATGTAGTACCCACTGCCTCTGCCCATAATTATTTCCCTAACCCGACACCATTGAGGATGCACCTTGATTTTTTCCATCAACGTCTTGTTCATGCTTTCTACAACTCCATTCTGCTGAGGTGTATATGGAGTAGTATTCTTCCTTTATATACTGAAATTCTTACATAATTATTCAAATTCATTCCCACAGAAATCTCCACCATTATCTATCCTCAACACCTTAATTCTTTTCTTTGTTTGATTCTCAACAAGAGCCTTAAACTCTTTAAACCTATCAAATACTTCATATTTCTTCCTGATGAAATATATCCAATTATTCATCAAGAATTCATCTATAAATGAGAAATACAAATATTTTCCCAGTGATGGGACTGGTACAGGTCCAAAAACATCATTGTGAACTAGTTGTAAAATTTCTTCTTCCCTCGATGCACCAGAGGGGAATCTTACCCAATTCTTCTTCTCATATACACAATGTTCATAGAAATCAAAATCCATAGAGAAGTTAGACATACCATCAACCATACCTTTATCGTGTAGTAGTCAAAGACCCTTCTCTTCGATATGCCCCAGTCTTTGATGCCACATCATAACCTTTTCTACAGAGATTGTAGGAGTTCTTTCTTCTTCAACTCCAATATCGGGAACAATGGAACTATTACACCCATCAATAATAGTTATTCCTTACATCTTATACAGATTTCCAAACCGAACTCCCTTCAACAATACCATTACTCCTTGAACCATCCTACAGGTTTCCTTTTCAAATATTGTTTTTACCCCTGCATCGTCCATTTTTCTTACAAAAATCAAATTTCTGGCCAAACCTGGGATGTGAAAAACACTAGGAAGTGTTCTAATCCTTTCATCTATGAGACTCAAATTGAATTTTCCTCTTCCTGTGATTCTGGTTGTTGAATCATCACCTAGGAAAACATTACCTCCATCATACCTTTCATATTCAAAGAACCACTCCTTGTGGGAAGTCATATGAAAGGATGCACCTGAGTCAACCAACCATGCGTCATGATCTACATCTGTGCTTGGAGAAGCCAAGTACACATCCCCTCCTTCTTCCTTGGAGGTATTTTCTTCTGTAGAAGGATATTCTTCAGATCCCTTCTTTTTCTCAACTTTGGATCTACACTGCTTCTTATAGTGCCCTTATTTTCCACATCTCCAACATACCTTTACAAAAATTTTGGCATATTTAGATATACCCTTAGACTTAGATCTCCCACTTGAGAACTTAGATCTATTTCTTTCTTGGGAGCGTCCTCTTGCAAATAATGTGTCTGTGCTCTGTCCTTCCATATTCTTCTGTCTCATCTCCTCCGAAAACAAGGATGAGACCACTTCATCAAACTTCAAGGAGTTTTTATTACTACCTATGGCCACAACCAGACTATTCCACAAGTCTGGTAAAGAACACAGTAAACTGATACACTTATCTTCATCTGGAATTTTAATCTTAATAGATACTAACTGACTTACCATAGTATTGAAATAGTTCAAATGCTCTGCCACTGAGTCTCCATCTCTCATCCTTAGATTATACGGCTTCTTTCTTAGGAATAGTTTATTTACTAGGGACTTATACTGATACAAATTCCCCAACTTCTCCCATAAATCCTTGGATGTAGCTTCCTCTGACACATTCAGTAATACTAAATCTGAGAGACACAGTCAGATTGTGCTCTTCTCCTTTTGATCCAACTTTTTCTAGTCATCTGCTGAAGTTCCTGTAGGTGCATTACCTGGATCTACCATGATCCATTGATCTCTTTCCACCAACATATATTCCATCTTGAGCTTCCACAGCTCAAAAAATTTCCCATTAAACTTCTCGATCTCCATTTTCGAATTGCTCGCCATTTCTTTTCACCTGAAAAAATCAATACCACATATCTCCCACTGTAATAAGGCTTATCATAGTCCCGAGACAAACCCTTGACAACAAAGGCCTCCCTCTGAAGCCAACAAAGATCTGATACCAAATGTAGATTTTAACCTTGTACACTATTTACTTCAAACATATTTTCAGTAAAAGAACAAGAAATATACAATGGAAAATACAAACATTACACATAGATTTTTCCCCTGGAAACTCAAATTGAGAAAACCAACATATTCTATATTCATTCATAGTGATACATTGTTTACAATACAATATACATATAGGAGCTAGCGACATCCAAAGTCCTAACCCAATAAACTTTATTAGTCAACAACTCTAATTCCTTAACCGTAAATAGAAAACCATCGGAAAAAACATCTGCCAAAAAACTGCCCAACAATGGACAAGAAAATCGAGGCAACACAAAATATGAGGCAAAAATGCAACACATTTCCCAAGGCAAAAAAATGCGACACTAATACTCGTGCAAAGAATATAACACATACCCAACATGTAGAATGAATTTGTTTCTCTACAATTTTGGTTCAATTTTTTTTTTTTCATATTTCAATGCTTTCTACTTTTAATTGCTAGCAATGGAACACACTTTGTGATTATAATCATGAACCCGAGTGTTATCATTGAAATTTCATCCGCAACATTTCATGCAAATGGTTACAGAAATACAACAGTTCCAAACACCTATTAGTTCACCTGCAACACCAAAAATTCATTTCCAAGAGGCAAAAACTATACAACTGGACAAAAATTGACATGCGCTGAATCACTAAAGGAAGCACGCCCACAGTGCATGGGCCAAAAAATACCATAGATCACACAACGCGCCATATTTTCAAATGTGTACGATAAAATCCGCGCACTCCTGTGAATGACACATTTATGGTTCTTGTCAGCCCCTCAACCACTTATGGACCATCTCATAACTTGATTTGACCCTCAAATCCGAATTGAATCTGAATGGGGGGCTGGTCAAAGACCAAAGGGTGCCCTAAAGGGCCCCTTATTCACACTAAGAACCAGTTGGATATTGCCTCAAAGAAATTCTATAAATGGAGGCCATGGGTGCACTAAGAATTTAAGATTTATATAGTATTGTTATGTTGCCTCAATCCTCCCTTGAGAATTCTCTTTTCTCCTTAGATAATTCTAGCAACATTCCAATAGGCCATTCCACTCACCTCTTGAGGGAATAGGCTTGGATTTCTTGACCATTTTCTTTCTTGTTTATCATTGTAAGAATATCTCTCCAATAGGGAACTCAAGAGCCCTCCCAAGGAGGAAGAGGGGATCCATAATTTCTCCTTTATCTACGGTGTTTTTCCAACTAATATAGTTATCCATTGGTGGCATAATCTTGCTCATTTGGTTGATTGATTTTCGTTCAAATTTTCTTATGCATTCCATTTTTATTTCCTTAGTTGTTATTTGTTTATTTCATGTGCTTGGATTATCTAACTCATTCACTAATCTCTGTATTGTCTAGCAGGCCCAACTAGACTTGTAAGTGCCCTTGTTTTTCTCACCCAAGTGACGAAATAGACACAACAGATTGGTGACCATACTGGGGATAAGGTATCAATTTCCTCCCTATTTGGGGTTTTGGAGCACTTCTTTTTGACCCATTTTCCTTGCAGGAACAATAATCGGCCTAGACTTACCTATCAAGAGTTAAGTTTGGAGTCGGAGGAGAATAATTCCACCATAAATACCCCCCCCTCCCCCCCAATGCATATCAAAATGTGCACGGGTATTTCATCCCATAGACACGCATTCAAAGCATTGTGCGCCCGACGTACTTCTGTTCTCTATGCACTGTGCACCAAAAGGTCTTATGTTCTCTACACATTCTGCACACTGTGCACCCACTGTGCACCCATTGTGCATCTGTCTGAACTGTAACTTGTGCACTTGTCCAGAGTTTCAAAATTGTAAGAGTTTTCGTGATGATTTAAGGGCCCCTAGCCTTTAAAATATTGCTTTTATGAAATTTATAAATGAAATCCACTTAGATTCCTTTCCCACATGAAAGATTAGTCAAACATAAACACTCAAGGGGTAAAAAGAACCACATTTCTCCTCTTTTTCTTTGGTTTCCACATGGATGACTTGTTTTTATTGTAAAAGATAAGCTGAGATTCTTTGCTATCACATATAAAAACACTTGCATTGGGACTAGAAATCAACTTTAATAATTTATTATGATCTTCTCTTGCACCATAGAGTGATCTTAAGAATCAAAAAGGTGGTTGAGGGGACATTTCATCTCCCTTAAAAACAATTTTTAGGAGAGGACAAAGCCCCCTTAGGGATCCTCTTAGTTTCTTTTAAATCATCTTAAATTTGTAAGGGCCCATACATTCCCACATGTTTCAAACTTAGGATAGTTTTTTAAGAATTACTTTCTTAGTTTACATCACTAGGAGAGTTTAAAGATCAAAGTAACAGACTCATACATGCCCATATGCTTACAATATAGGATAGTGTTTTTGAAGCTTTCTTAGTATAAACCACATTAGGGAGTTTAAAGGATTGGTAAGGACCCATATGCCCACATGCTAGTTCTTTAGGGATTTAAAAATTCCACAAGGTTGTACCAATGCCATCTAGTAAGATAGGTAACCAAGATTTGTAAGGATCGCTGGAAGTCCACATGTTGCAAATTTACACTTAAATTATTAAAATTTGGCACATTTTATCACTTTCTCACACACCAAGTCACTCATCACTCACATAATTTCATCTTGAATTGTGGAGGTTGAAGTAAGTTTTCTCCAAAATAATTCTGGAATGTCCTGCCATTTCTTGAAGAAATTATCCACACCCATTTAATTCAAACGAGATTGGTTCACGCCCCCAATATCTCAATCCACCACACCTAATTTTTTTCTAAAAACTCACTAATTTTTCCTTCATAGGAGGTTCCAAAAGAAATTTTTAGTCTAGGTAGGATCTCGGGGGTAGGCATCCAAATAACCCCCCATTATTTGGTTCTCACATTTTCAAACATTATAGGTTGAAAAATAGGGAACTTTTAAATCCTCCAAGGCAAGTGTTCCTAACACCATAAGGTAGGGAGATACCCATGAAGGGTCGAAGGTCGAGGTTTGGTTGTTATGTGCATCCCCCCTTGAGTCACCCAACTCTTGGAAGGGATCCAGCCCGTGACCCATTTCTGAGGCCTAAAATCTAAATTTTGCACTTTGACCGAGGTACCTAGTGGCCAAATTTAGGACATCTACCGAGGTGGAAATTGTGGGCTGCAATTGTACCTTGATCATATTTTGTGTGGCTATTGGAAATATCGCCAACTCTTTCAGAATATGCACCCTCTACCCCTCATTATAACTGATTATTTCATCCTTCACTAGTTCCTCTTCCGGTGGATTCAGAACCCACTGTTCAGTGTTATTGGAAGGTCTAGTGCTATTTTGAGAGGAAGGACGTTACATCTTTTTTAGGACAGGAGTATTTTTTTTCTTTGTTCTCCCACGCAGACAAAATCCACCTACCTAAATGTACGCTTATTTACAGTTGATTTATGTATGATGCTCATTTGATTACATGCGATTGTGAGATATATTGTGAAGGTCCCAATTATACAAGCCTCTTGTCCATTTATTGCTCTCATCACCATTTTCACACATTCACTTTTCTAGTAAAACATCATAGGGGACCCACAAAATCCCCATCATTCCAAATGCTTCCAAAATCTCCCTCCTATTCTAGGAGGAGTTCCTAGTCTTGACAACTCACCGACTCAACCATCTCACACCCCTGTGAGTGCCACTATTTTGGGATCAACTTTGCTTGGTTCCAACTTACTTGGGTCCACTTCCCAAGGCCATCCATCCACTATCTCTCCTTCACAAGGAGGTGGTGGGAAAAATTCTTCTCAAGGGAGAAGTACAACCCCACCAAACCCCCCTCAATGGTCAAGTCCACTACTTGCTCACACCATGGCTGGAACTGATCCTCCATCGCCACTCCCCATGCCATATTTGGCATCCCTCAACATTCCTGATTTGAGTAAACTAATGAATGAACCTATATTGCATGACCTCACATGGCCCAATATGCCTACCAAACTACCTTCAGACATTCCCAACTTTGAAGGAAAATCGGGGGAAGATCTCGCCAACCATGTCATTACCTTCCACTTATGGTGTTGTTCAAACAACATCATGGATGACTTCGTCCACTTAAGGTTATTTAAATGCACACTCATTGGTCCATCAACCAAATGGTATGTGGACGAAAAATGAGTGTCCCACGTGGCTTTTGAATCCTTGGCCAAAGAATTTTTGGTGTTCTTTAAACTACCAGTTCATCATGACACTGTTCTAGAACTGCTCTCTGAGTGAAAACAAACCTCAGCTACACATTCATGAATGACATCAATGACGTAGTTTATGCAAAGAAGAAACCACCAAAGAACAACATTTCTATTGGTTTCTCAAATCACTCCTCTCTATCCTTGTCAAAGATGTGGAATCCACCTTCCCCAAAACCAAAGAGGAAGCCATCAACAAGGCTCAAAAGTATGACCTCATTTATGCTCAGTCATGTTACTTATACACGATAATACCTGATGCATCGAGACTCGTACCATTTGGCCAAGACAAACCTGGAATGTCTCATGTGACAGATCGATTGATTCGTACCACAACACACCACAACATATACATCCAACCGACACCTATGAATGATACACCCCAATATCCATCGATATATGGAGGGCCATCTTATTAAGATCCTCCCCTTTACCAACAATCATATCCTGTTGCTCTCCCTCCACCTATGAGTGGACCCCTACTGACATCCATCATGCGTCGAACTTCTTAACCAAGTTCAGGTACCCCTTCTACCTCAGCTTATAACCTAGGCACTAGTGAAAGCGCTATGCCTTCCTATGCACCCTACAGATCCTTGCCACACAAAAATCCATATTTTCCATTTTCTAGTCCTCCATAGCCGGTTTCTCCTCCACAAAGACAACCACACACTGGTGTTAACTTTGTTCAACCCTCTCCCATTGAAATTTTTCATAATTTTGAATAGTTTAATACGAAAAATCCATCCCATTAGCCAAGTAATGCCAAAAAGAAATGAAAAAACCAAAACGATAATAACCCAAGACCAGGAGGAATAACCCAAAAAAAAACCAACTTGCTGGGGGAAACTAGAATCATGGTAACTAGAACCCCCAAGGGGATAAAAAAAAAAAATGCCAAGGGAGGAAAAACAATAGAAACCTCCAGACAAACTTCCCTTGCGCTCTTTGCGGTGAGGATGTCCATTACACTCACCATTTCCCCCAAATTGATGACTTCAAATGGATGAAAGACTCCATGAACACGCCACGTCCTCCAACGCTACCTGCCCCTCAGCAGGCCCCACAACAATATTTACAACAACCACCCCCGGTTGTGTTGAAAAACCCTATTCCACACCAAGGTATGATGAATACCCAAAAGGAGATACATCCTGCCCCACCACAAATGGGACAGTATCAAAACCATGGAAATCCAACGGATCACAATATCCTCCTAACTAGTGAAGAATAAATTCTTCTGAAAATGCGTGGTCATCAATACAGCGCGCCCCCTGAATCTACCCCCATCCCTTTGGAAGAAGCTCCAACTACAACCAGACAAACCTTGATGATTCCATGCTCTAAAATTGAACCCGCCATTCACATCCCTCGCATCCCGTTATGATGGATGTCAATAACCCTCAGGATATGGACACACATAATTAAAGTCTGGTCAATGACTTGGCACAGTCTCCTATAGCCATGTTGGTATTGGAGGTCCTCCAAACCTGTCCAACTAAACAAAAATCCTTTCTTTCCTCCTTGGGGGTAGTCGACCCAGCTGATACTAGACTCATCACATTTGATCTAGATTGTGGGGAACCTCGTCTCCCCGCTTTAGTAGCTTTCTAGATACCAGTCAAGATTCAGAACATCATAGTTCATCGGTGTATCATTGATGAAGGTGCCTCCACATGCATCATGTCCAAAAATGTATGGAAAAAACTTGGCTCCCCTGAGATAATACCATCCACCATCGCTTTAAGATATTGTGATGGTCGACCATCTTCCCCTGAAGGGCTCTTTCAAAATGTCCCCATTGAACTTGGGAGCAAAACCATCCTTATCGACATTGAGATTATTGATGCCCCTCTCGATTACAACATTTTGTTTGGACGTAGCTACATGTACACTATGAAGGAAGTGGCATTTGAATGATGATGTTCCCCCACAATGATAAAATCATCACCATCGACCAAGTTTCACATTACGAGCCTAACCACTCCTCCAACATTGATAACATCTTACCTCTTATCCACACTAGTTCCGACGCATATCCATTCATGGATATGGCCCCCAAAATTTTCAAAGACCCCACCTTGCTGGGGGCATACCATGGAGAACCACCTCTCATACACCCCTCAACACAAGTGTGTGTCACATCTTCTAATGGAACTGAAACTAGAGATACCATTCCTCCCACTGAGGCTTCTCCACCCGTCGACGTCCCACCAGTTGAAGAAATTATACCTCAGGAATTACCTGAGAACCCTATGACACCACTTATCCCTGATTTTCCCCTTCCCCAGGGGAGAATCCCGGTTTGGGAAACAATCCCCCAAGACATTACTCAAATTCCTTTCTTCTACCCCCCACTGAGAGTACAATCATTTTAGGTAGCGGCGATACTTACCCTTCCCAACATGGTGCTTGTCATTCTGGTATGGTATCTATACCCACCTGCGATGGTTCCTCAACCATCCCTCCCTCCCCAATTAGAGGGAATCTCAATGCAGATTCCAGTACTAACTCCGACCACACCACCCTCATCCCCAATCATCAGCACAACTGCTACGGATGGGGGCAGAAGAAAGATTTTTTTTTGTTTTTAATGGATTTTCTTCAAATTGGTTTCAAATTCAAAACATGGTTGAGGAAATCTAATGCTTCATGTCAAACAAATAATCTATTATAAATCTAATCCATCCTCTCAAGACCCACTGAAGCCAACCAAGAGACCAATTTCATGTAGACCAAGACTATGATTAAATACCAAAACAAATCATTTAATGTGAGGGGTTGTGTAGCCTACATGAGAGGGAGAGAAGACATGTGAGGTGGCGTGAAACCCAAAAATTGTTTTCTGACAACATGTACAAACTATTGGGAGATGGAAAACACCAAGAAACAAGACACAATGTGGCATAGAGGAGGAAATACAATTTGTGGGTGGCTAGAAACTTGGCCAGCAAGAGAAAATGCGGTCCAGAGAGGAATGAACAACCCGTGGGTGAGTGGAAACTTGGAAAAATAGACAAAACATGGCCCAAATATGATTGAGATTGTGAAGTTCACATATATCAACTAAAAAATATATTTAAAGCAATAAAATTCAAACTAGAACCATAATAAACCTCCATAGAGTAGATTACACCCACATTGTATAAAGAACAAAGATTTATTTTTCTCAGGAAATTAATTACAATGGGTGATTTATGCATGCCCAGAAGTATCATGCATTGTTTCTCACTAAAAAAAAATCAAATGGCCATGGATCAGAGACACCTTCGCTCATCAGAGACATGCTCCCTAACTCCTTCGACCACCGATCTTGAAGTAGGTTGCTCTCTTCGATCTCCCACTTCTGCTACTATCCTCCCCAATTATCATTGTATATACCTATTGATTTCTTCACTAAAGCCTTCATTTTATTGAATAGATACCTTTCGAATATTAACCATCACAATAGTTCATTTCCCCTTCCAATTTTTCCAAAACAACAAAATAAAATAAAACAAAACATTCATTCTTATTACAATTTTACAAAAAGTTTTTCCAAAGATAAAATTCAGATGACACCTCCCCATTTGCAGTATTTTGGTCCCCAAAATCCGGACCATTAAGGAAACATAAGCACATGACCTCCATTTGCCTCTCGATATCCACCATTCCATTGTTGACAAAGGTTTTTTGTTTCTTGCTTGTTTGCACTTGTTTTGTTGCTAGAGGCATTATTCTCTCTCTCTCTCTCTCTCTCTCTCTCTCTCTCTCTCTCTCTTGGTGTGCTTTGACCAAGTAGGCCTAGCCACTCTTGACCAAGAGGTATTTGTTTAGTCTCTTATAGAAGGTATCATCCCTATCCCACAAGTATGGGCTACCAAAAATCACTCCACATGCATCCAATGGTGGAACTTCACATTCTACTTCATCATCATAGCTAGCACTAATGTAAAACTTGATTTTATACCTCCAAGTGATTATCATAATAGTTTTCCATTGCAACCATACTAGTGAACTTGGATGCACTAAATCATGTTTCTAAATCAAGCTCATCAACTAATGTTTAAGAAACTAGATTACATTGAGAACCACTATCAACCAAAGCATTTTCCTTTTAGTTTTTCACTTGAACTTTGATTTAGAATAGATCATGTTTAACTCCACTCAACTTTGGCTATTGTAATGTGGTGGAAACTATAGCTTTATCCATATTAGAGGTTGTTTTTACCATGAATTCTTCATTCATCTTGGTAGCTACCCTTGCTTTCATCTTGGACTTTATCCACTTTGGACACAATTTTGAATGAATTTTTCAACACTTCTCTTTCATGTTCCCATCCACATCGTTATTTTTGCAATGCCTATTAAGATCCCTCCTTTTCTTAAATGTGGATATCATCTTCTTGACTCATGTGCACTATCCCTTCTTGGAGTACAAATCAATATAGAGAGCCTTATTTCTCACCTCATCTATGCTTTTCACACCATGAAGCTACAATTGTCTTTGGATATGGCTGAAAAGTCCTCTAAGGTACTTCACCACCACTCTTGGATCTTCCAAAGAGATACTCACCTGATGGATTGCCTCTTGAACTTAGAAGTGTATTCTTGTACTCCTTGTCCCTATTCTTGTTAGAGATACTACCACTTCATGAGTTTCACCTCTTCATAACCTATGGGATAGAATTGTGACTTCAATAATGCCTTGAAGTCCTCTCATTTTGTAATCATGGGATTTTTTCCTATCCTCGGTGCATCCAAATAACTCTCCCACCACAATAGAGCATGTATGGTCATCTTGAAATGGAGAAATGAAATATGATGTGTTTCTTGGATTTGATAAATACCAAAGTACACTTCCATTCATTTCAACCAGCTATTCAAGACTTCAACATTAATTTGTCCATCATACATGGGTATTTCAAGTTTTTCTTCAACTATGAAAGGAATATGAGAATATGAAGAAAAATAATGGTTTTTACTCGAGTCATCGTATTTGAGATATTATTGGTATGCCTTATATTCTTCATTCTCAGTCTCTATTGAGTGTGCTTTGCTATCTTTTTTCACTAGTAATTGCTTCACCATTTTTTTCAATGTAGCAATGCTTTACTCTAGCCGAGCAAATCTGACCTCCAGGTCTTCTTTGTCACGGTCTTCATGAAGATTCCATGACATTGATGGTGTTCTGCTTCTCTATAGGCCTAACAATAATTCTTGTCCACTACTTTGGTACTAGTTGGTGTTTACCATGTAGGTGTTCTCCAAGTCTTCAGAACCTTCTATGATACTAGAAACAATGGGCATACAGACTATTTGTTTTGTCAACATGGATGCCTATTGCAAAATGAATTTTCTCTATACTAGTTTTGATTGCCAACAATGGAATAGATTCTATGATTATAATTATGAATCTTAGCTCAATCTTATTTGTTGTTAATGGATTTTCTTCAAATTGGTTTCAAATACAAAATATGGTCGAGGCACTCTTGTGCTTCATGTCAAACAAATAAAATACCATAAATCCAATCCATCCTATCAAGACCCACTCAAGCCATCAAAGAGACAAATTTCATGCATACCAAGACTATGGTTGAATAGAAAAAAAAATCGCTCAGTGTGAGGGGTCATGTAGCCTACATGAGAGGGAGAGACAATGCGTGAGGTGGTGTGTGGCCCAAAAATCATTTTCACATAGTGTACATGGCTCATTGGGAGTTGGAAAACACTAGCCAACAAGCTAAAAAGTGGCCCAAAGGAGGAAATATGATTTACAAGTGACTATAAACTTGGCCAACAAGACAAAACATAGTCTAGAGAGGATTATGTGTCCCGTGGGTGAGTGGAAACTTGGCTAGCAAGGAAAAATGCGACCTAGAGAAGATTGAGCTTGTGAAGTTGACATCTACCAACGAGAACATAAATTTCAAGCAATAAAACTCGAATGAGAACCACAATTAGCCTCCATAGAACATATTACACCTACATATTATAAAATACAATGATATTTTTTTCTCTGAAATTTCATTACAATGGTGAGCTATGCATACCAAAAATCTCATGCATTGTTACTCACTAAAAAAATGCAAATGGCCATGGCTTTGACTTAGAGACGCTTGGACAGGATCATTGACTCCCTTGTCCATCGATATTCAAGTAGGCTGCACACTTCTAGTTCCTTTCTATTCTAGTTCCCACTTGTGCTAATGTCCTCCCCATTTATCCTTCCATCTCCCTATTGATGTCTTCACTACAACCTTTCTCATTTCTTTTAATGGTTTGTTTTGAAAGACCACTATCACAGTGATTCATTTTCCCTTCCAATTTTGCAAAAAAAAAGAAATAAATTAAAACAAAGCATTCATACTTATTAAAAATTTACAAAATAAATTGAGTACCCCAAGGTTGACAATATTCATTAAAAATATAAAATTCAAGAATTTGGAAATATATTCAATTAAAAAAAAAAACATTTTTTTTGTTAGTTACAAATGCTCTTCACTTGTGGGGCTTGCATTTCAACAATGGGCATTTCGCCACTGGGCTAACAAACCATAACCCAAGTACTGAAAATCACCCTAAGAGTTGGCTAAAAAACCATAAGTCATAGTTAGTGGAGATCACACTCAACATTTCAACACTTGGCTAAGAAATCATAGTACTGGATGATACGGGCTTGGGCATACCAACCCTTAACATGGTTGGATTTTTAGATATCTCTCCTTACTCACTAAACACACCATAAAGATATTAAATTGGGATTGCATAGCGAACAAAATCCATATTTAACTAATATAACTAATGAAAATCTACTATTTTTCTTGTATACTTACATACAGTGTAAATTAAAAAAGAAAAAGAAAAAATAACAATCAAGAATTTGGAAATATATTTTTCTGGTATACTTGTGCAGTGTCGGAATTTTAATTTGACGATTAAACTGGGCATTTTCCCTATAATTTAGAAATATATGTATAATGCAGACGTTCCAATTAATTGTGATAGAGCTAAATTTTTAGCGAGGTTTAGAGACGTACTCAAGTGCAACTTTACATCAATATTACGATGAAATCATGTGGAGAAACTTCAGAAATTTGAACCGAAGGAAATATTAATAATAATACGTTTATTTCCAATTTATTGGTAAAAGATATAATCTGATAACTATGCTGAACAATAGTAAGTGCTTTCGATTCTACTGAATTTACTAAACAATAATGGATTACTGAGGTAACATTATACAGAAATCATGTAAGGGTGGTTTTACATGACTGGGTAGATGGATTCCACATCGCTGGCAGCAGATACATTCTTTTCTTCCTCCCGTAAGCGTTGTAGCTGGACTTGGTCTTCTTATCGACCAGCAATCGTCCGGGATAACCAGAGTTTGCGCCCTTCCCAAATATGCCAGGGCAGGCGGTCACTGCCTCCAGGGGAACCGAAGGATTTCCTTGATAGTACCCCGTGTCGAAAGGATTCGTGGCCGCCCCGGCCAAAATAGTCGCTATGTTTATTATCATCCCATCCACACCCACGTCTCCGTTGGGCGGAATAAGAGGCGGAGTCGTAGGACCGTAAGGTGGAGGAGCAAAAGGCCAGGCGCATACTCCCGGACACTGAACGCCTGAGTTGCCCACCCACGCCAACAACAATCTCCTGGACCCAGCTTTAGAATTAGTCGCCGCAATTGAATCATGGAAACCGCACGAGCTTATGCAGAATTTCTCCACGGTGACATCCTCTGCCGTGAGAACAATGTAAATTCCCTTGGCGTCTGTGGGAAATAACTTCCTGGCCACGGCTCCTTTTACCAGCAATGCGATGTCGGTTCTCTCGAGCTTCTTTCCACGGGAGCACCGTGCATCCGAGAATTGACCGCCAATCTTAACGACCGGTGAGACGCCTCGTTTGGCCGAGTCTTTATACCATTGAGTGGTTGCCCACCAGCTGCTCACAGATGGTTGGACCCCAACGTTTACTCCAAAAGAGGAGAAGAAATCAGAAATGACGGCCTTCTGGGAGGGCCTGAAATTGCCATACCAGAGAATATAAACGTTGATATTGCCGGGGCTTGTGAGAAGGGGTCCCTTGTGATACTGCATTACGTCACGCGTTGAGGGGACTAAAGTTGACGCTCTTCTGCCTTCATAAGTGGCATTTGTGGGCTGAAACGATACAGCCTGCAGCCGAGCAGCCCAGCACAGGAAGATGACAAGAAGCAGGAAAGATATATTGCGCCTGTGGGCTGACAGATAATTGTCCATATTGTGCTATAGTACTCCTAATGACAGCGGCCGAACTGAACTGGTTCAATTTGAGAACGGATGAGGAGAAAAAATACGCAATCAGACGGAAATAATAATAGGTTAGGGTTTGGGATGCAGGGAGAAACATCGACTTGGACTGCGTTTTATAAGGAGTTCATCAATCAAGACGATCCGCCCATAA